>NJDC01000085.1:65634-110974 GCA_002245475.1 Calephelis virginiensis
GTTCAGAGGGTAAGGTAGCCGGTAAACTTACTTTTGCTCGAGACCTAACATCCCGGCCTCAGGTTGGCAACGCACCATTACAACCTTTGGTGTCTCTAGGCGGCGTGAATTTCTTAACATCAGGAAATCCGTGTGCTTGTTTGCCTTCCATTAGCATAAAAAATATACTCAATTTTGTGCATCTACGATTTTGGGATGCAGCCGGGTGGTCGAAAATTAGAGAAAACAATATTATATCTATTAAAAATATTGCCTCGACGAGTACGAAGAGTACTCTGTCAGCTATCTCCATATCACTACTTACTCAACAGCCATCAAAAATATTGCCCCGGAAGTGACACAATAAAGCGTTGATACACTTATTAGTGCACGTGGCATATAAGACCACCCATTAATAAACATAAAAAGTAAGACAATGTTTTTTATTTTTTCGTAGTCGACGTGTGGTGGAAATCCTTTTTTATAAGTCAAACAAGCAAATAGATTTTCTTATGGCAGCAAATGCGCGCCGCTTATAGACACTAACAGCGATGCATTTTCGACCTAAACTAGACTTTATAAAGCTTTTTAAGTTTACACTAGGTATCTTCCAGATTAAAATCGTGACGAACACTGACGTTATGGCGACAAAATGGAAGAATTGAAAAAAATACATATACTTGTTAAATAGTACCTACTAGTACATTTTTGTATTACATTTTTGAAGTTATACTTCTTTTGGCGCGTTAGGAAAAAATGATGAGGGTAAATTTTTACGACGCGCGCACACCGTCACGAAAAACCGACATGATGAAGTTAGCTATAGATAACATTTTAGTTTTTAAAAAGATTTTTATCTTATTACGCCGTAGAAGTTTAACTTCTAACGCGTGTACATCAGTACACACACATTTTTTTTTTGTATTTTTTGTACACTTCAATCAACTAGTTTAACTTTTTACGGCATCATCAGAGTTTTGCAATAATAATAAATAAGTCTACCAAATTTTGACATTTAGGTTTCGAATAAAAAGTGTTAGCTTAAAACGCTGTCATGTACCCGTGTTGGTCCGGGCTCCTTTGTGGAATAGACCATCTGCCTTCCTGTGCCAGGCAGCTCGTAAAAGGCGAGCATAGTTTTGCCGTCACTAACACCGTGACATCTGACTAGGTGGTAGAGTTTCGCAGCGACTCACCCAGATTGGTACCACCGCCTTATATATTCCTGCCGCCATAACGTCATGACGTGTTCCGGTTCGGAGGGTAAGGTAGCCGGTAAATTTACTTTTGCTCAAGGCCTAACATCCCGGCCTCAGGTTGGCAAAGCACCATTACCACCTTTGGTGTCTCTAGGCGGCGTGAATTTCTTAACATCAGGAAATCCATCTGCTTGTTTGCCTTCCAATGTCATAAAAAAAATATTATACTAACAACAGGCAAATTTCCTCAGGCTGGTAGCATATTTATAACTAGCCGGTAATAAATATGCTACCAGCGAACTAATGTTTCGCTTGACATTAACAGCTAAGAGTTTGTGTGGAATAAAGTATAGTTTTTTTTCATTTTCCGTGCAACCTTCTCATTTTTATTTTCATAAGAACCTACTCCTGAAAATAACTGTCACGACAAAAAAAGAATCAGCAAACTTGGTTCATCTGTTCAGGCATGATGGGATGACCACGCGAAGGGAAATGGGAATATATATTATATATACATATATAATTTTTTTTTACATTTTTCACATTGAAATTATTATAAGCGTTTTATGTAAATAAGTGATTATATTCCCACACCTGTTTTTGTGAAAATGTGGATATATAAAATGACTAGCCGAACCTGCAAACTTCGTATAGCTTTACATTAACATCTACTACATAATATTTAATACTCCGATAGTAGCGCTGTCGGATCCAACGTAAAACATTCCGAAATCAACGACTACTTACAAATAAAAAATGAATTTAAAAACATTTTATACTGGACCAAATTGTTAATCTAAACCATTCAAGAATCCCCTTGAATACACATACAAAAATCATCAAATCTGTTCCAGTCGTTTAAGAGGAGTTCACTGACGAACACACAAACACAAGAAATATATATATTGAGACAATTATAGACATAGTGCCTGGCAACAGCTGTTTTGATTTTTTATTGGGTATTGTATTGTCTTCAGTAACTCATGAACAACAAAATAAAATGTTTAACACACTACCTTTTTTTCTAACGCGTTGTCAGATAAATCCTATTATAATATTATAAATGCGAAAGTTTGTAAGTATGGATGTATGGATGTTTGTTACTCTTTCACGGTCGAATGGCTGAACGGATTTGTCTGAAATTTGGAAGACAGATAGATTGTGACCTGGATTAACATATAGGCTATTTTTAATCCCGATCGCACACCGGGTTTCTGTGAAAACGCGGGCGAAGCCGCAGGTAGCAGCTAGTATATAATAAATAGATATGGTTTAACGGTAATACATAAAGGTGGTACATAAAAACTCGTGTACATCGGTTAATACCTGTTTATATATGGAAACCCGCGTGCCTTACGAAGAGATTTATGAGAGAGACACGTTACTTTGTAACCGAGACTTGCTTACTACAATTTTAATGATATATTTCATAATAGTTTTGGTATTTAATAATTATAGATCGGGGGGACACTGATGGTAAGTGTTTTTATCGAGCATCAGCGAGATGGTGTTAGGTGAAGTACTAGCACAAATTTCCTTATTTACGTTGTCCTATTTCAAATTTGCTGTCGGGATTTTGAGGGTTAAGGATCTGTTAATTTACATTTTTTGAACGGGCTGTTCTGAACGGGTGTGTTGACCATCGAGAAAAAAAGGGATGAAATCAAAAACCAATTACGAAAAAATAAGTAAAAAATCGCCTCTGTGGTCTAGCGGTTAAGATTGGGTTTGACTTCATAAGGTCCAGGGCTCGATCCTCGGATCGGGCAACAAAAATGAAATGTGATTTTCCCAATTTTCTAATAAAACTTGGCATTATGGGCACCGTTATTTTTATTAGAAAAACAACTTCATGAATATATCATTGCATGTCTTTTTTACCGTGATGATCCGAGTCCTTTGTGTAGAATAGATTACAAGGGCCACTACTAACGAGACTGCAATGGGCCATTACTAACGGCAACGCATCTATGATACTCCTGGTGTTGCGGATGTCTGTGGGCGGAGGTGATCACTTTCCATCAGGTGACCCAATTGCTCGTTTGCCTCCTCTTCTATATATAAAAAAAGACTATTGGTAGTACGGTGCTGCTTAGCCACTTATCCGGTTGGGGATCCATTGCCTTACCTATTGCTGACATTGTCATGTTCCGGCCCGAGGGTTGGTTAGCCGGTGGGCTCGCACATTAGGCCTAACACCCAGACCGCAGAACAGCAACATCTTGAATATCTGTGATGTACATAGACCCAACTGTCTGTAACCATCAGGAGATCTGTGTGCTTATTCGCTGTGTAATCCCATAAAAAATGTAAAATATAGTTAGTACTAATTTAACAATCGCCTCTGTGGTCTAGCGGTCCGGGTGTTGGACTTGACTGCATGAGGTCCCGGGTTCGAATCCCGGGTCGGCCAACAAAAAGAAAATTGGATTTTTCCAATTTTCTAATAAATAAATGTTGGTCGGGATTGGAAATGTGTCCGGCTGGCGATAGGCTTGCCACCTATCACATTATGGGACTTAGTGTCTTCCGGCTAGTCGTGGGTGCCTTAGTTGTACCTCTGCCTACCTCTTCGGGGATATGGGCGTGAAGATTCATACTAATTTAACAATACTTAAAGAGGAAGCAAACAAGAAAGCAGTTTATCTGAAGGCAAGTGATCATCTCCTCCTATGAACAACTGCAACATAAAGGGTCTCCACTGCGTATATGTTCGTTGGAAAAGAGTCCGGGCTCCTTTGCCGAATAGACCATCCTTACTACCAGGCAGCTCGTAATTGGCGAGCATAGACTTACCGTCATCCTACAAGGTATTAGCGTTTCGTATCAACTCACCCGGATTGGTACCACCGCCTTACCTATTCCTGCCGCCTTAATGTCAGTGTCAGTTCGGAGGGTAGGATAACCGGTAACTTACTTTTGCTCGAGGTTTAACATCTCGGCCTCAGGTTGGCAACGCTCCAGTACCACCTTTGGTGTTTCTTGGTGGCGTGAAATTCTTACCATCAGGAAATCCATCCGTTTTTCCTTAATTGCCTTCCAATATCATAAAAAATGTCTTTTTCTAAGTCATATTTTCTTGAAAATGCCGCTACCAGCAACTAATTCCCTGGTATCCAGACGGTGTCTGTAAAACTTGGTGTCCTGTCGCGATATCCTGTCGTGGAACATTTTTGCTACGACAACTACATTGCTACGAGAAAAAATCGTATGTAACTCGTTGTCATAATCGAGCCCACAAAAATGAAACTCTTTTCGATAATTTCACTAAAACTTGAAAATTCCTGGACAGATTTGCTTTATTTCTGCCCTGGAAGTTAAGGGAAGGTTTTAATTTGTCAATGTCAGGTGATAGGAAATTCGCCAGAAAAAGTAGACAGTAATATATACCATATTTGACCGCCTCGTTGATCGAAGGACAAGCAGTACATGCCTAACTCCTCCAATAAACCACGAGGCTCAGATTCGATTTCTGACGGAGGCAAATTTGTGTGACGAATATTTAGACGTCTCCATTCCTGAATCTGCGTGCTTATTAAGTTTATTCTGGCACCTATTAGGGGAGGATTGGACATGTGCCCGGTTGGCGACGGCTTGCGTATCATATTGTGGTACTTAGTGTCTTCGGCTAGTCGTGGGTGCCCTGGTTGTACCTCTGCCTCAATCTATCTTAGATTAAAATTAAAATTAGATATCAAAACCTTACCTGTGCCTTCGGTTGTAACTTCAGTGCTTTAATATGTATATTTAAGGTTAAGCAATTACACTAGATTATTTATACAAGAGCTGTAAGATTCTAACCTCTGACCACTATCATTGCTGGTATCTGCATGTATTTTTACCATAAAATGCTGGTCTACTTTTTAGCCTTCCATTCACATACGAAATACTCAACGTTACTTTAAGTTCGCACTTTGGAAAAAAGTGTACTGTGGAAAAGTACAGGAGTTTACCAAAAAGAAGAATGTAAGTAAAAAACAAGTATTGTCGCGTGTTTTGACATCCACAAGAGGAACGCAGCTGCACAAACGTCAGTATAACTGGTTTATATTCACATTAATTTAGCTACTTTACTGTGACTTTGTCTAACTTTAGTTTTTTGCAATAGCTAGTTGTATATTTTAATCTTTATATTAATACGGGATGTTGAAACTTTGGACCCCTTTTTAAAAAAATTTCGCAGACGCAGGAGCATAAAATTTGGCATACTTATAGTTTATGTGTAGGAGAAGTGCAGAACGCTAATATTTTTCTATAATAATGCTTATAAAGTACATTAAATCAATAAATAAAACATTACCCACACTATCATTCATTTGACACACAAACAAATATATAGATGATAATGACAAAAGATCACAGATGGCGCACTGAAAAGTTTGGAAACAAAGTACCTAGTTGGTCTTTAGAAATGAAGATGAAGAGAAATGTATGCTAGAATTATTATAACTAGTGGTCACCCCACTAGTTATAATAGTTCTACCATACATAATACTGGGATGGAAAGTCCCCATTGCCCAAGGAGATCTACATAACAAAAAATAGTTACCAATGCAATACCAGCATCTTACCTAATAATTTAAATTCATCCTCCTTTTTTAAATTTTATTTACTTAGTTGTTACTTACTTACTTCCATTTTTTAAATATTTTAAGACAGCGAAGAAGTATGTGGTTTTTCTACCATTGTGAGAGACAACAGTCATTTGTAGGCATAAGATGTTACTGGTACATATATTATGTTGTATAATATGCCTTGTGCGCAAGTTGATCTGCTACTCTACCTTTCAGAATTATTTTTTTTGTAAAATTTGGCAAAAGCAGATTGTTTTCTTTTTTTTGTAGCGATTGATATCATAATTTTTTTTTTATTTTAACGCACGAATACAAACACCATTTTCTTCCATTCAGTCGGTAGGCAGAATCGAAATGACTGTAAGGGTGCAGAATAAATATTTTTTAATATGTTATGGCCAAAGACAGAGAACAAGAAAATTGGGGTTTTCCAATTTTCTAATAAAAAAAATGTTGCTCGGAATTGGAAATGTGCCCGGTTGGCGATAGGCCAACTATGACATTGTGGGACTTAGTGTCTTCGGCTAGTCGTGGGTGCCCTAGTTGTGCCTCTGCCTACCCCTGCCTGCCTCTGATATGGGCGTGAAGATTTTTTTTTTTAGGAAGACAAACAAACAGACGGATTTCCTGATGGTAAGAAATTCATGCCGCCTAGAAACACAAAACGTGGTAGTGGTGCGTTGCCAACCTAAGGTCGGGATGTTAGGCCTCGAGCAAAAGTAATCTAACGGGCTACCATACCCTCCGAACCGGATCACGTCATGACGTTATAGCGGCAGGAATAGGTAAGGCTGTGATACCAATCCTTGCAAGTCGCAGCGAAACTCTACCACCTAGTCCGATGTAACGGTGTTAGTGACGGTAAGCCTATGCTCGCCTTTTACGAGCTGTCAGACAGGAAGGCAGATGGTCTGCTCTACATAGAGGACCGGACCAATACGTGGGATATTACATGAATTGTATGAAAATAAAATTTAAAAATGTAATATCAGAAATCCTTAAGAAAATACATAGGAATTACAAAAAGATTTGAGACATATATAAAAGTACAGACCTTACCAAACTAATACATACCAAAACTTAAACATGTAAGTAGCAAATACTATCTTACACAAGTTCTATAATGGTATAACTCTTACGTTATGGCCTTAGAAATAGATAAGGTGATGGTATTTATCCGGTTAACAGTTTGTCCACTATCTAGAAAGACATCTGCATATTAATATGAAATATCAATGAAATGTTTATCATACTTTGTAATAGTCCCTGACAGGGAAGTTGACGATTTTGTTGTTTTTAATACTTGATTAATTACCCAGCCGCTAAAACACGATGTGCCGTTACATACAGGTGTGCGCATGCGCAGTATATTACACGCTTTTCGTAACTACATCGATGTTGTACCACGCTATGTGAAATTAGTTTAATGAACTATAAGTTATGAGCGTTGCAATGACGGTCATACTTTTAATCTTTAAGTTTAATAAAAAATAAAAGTGCTAATAGTCCCGTCATGACCACGATATACTCGTATAGAGCAAAATATCGACAAATTAAATAAAAATATGTTGTGCATAAATAATGCATAAATAATTAAAAACGTTATAATACGCTACGATTTAAGTTTAAACTAATTATTATATTTATATGTAAGTAATTATTATATTTATCTGCACACAAAGTCTATGTAGTATTTGAGTTTCTTTAACAGGTTGCCCGGAAAAAGTTTTTTTTATTAGAGATAAGCTGGGCTTTTTAGTTTTTCTTTGATTAATTTTTAATTTTATTTTGTGTATTATAAAGATTATTTTTCCTATGTGTAGAATACATCTGACGTCATGCCTGGCAGCTTTTAAAAGGCGAGTAAAGGTTAAATGGTCTTTACTACCAAGAGCACTGGTAATTAAGTGCTATACACAAATTGCCCAGGAATCCACCACCTTAGCTTTTCCTGCCGCCTTAATGACTCTTTCATGATCCGGTCTAAGGGGTAGCCGGTATACTTACGCAATTGGCTTAACATCCTAACCACAGGAAAGCGACGCACCTATAACATCTTTGATGTGTACAGGCCACGGTTGCCTCTCACCATCAGGAGACCCATGTGCTTGTTCGCTGGTCTCTCACATAAAAAAATATCAGTAATTCTAGGGTTCGAACCGACTAGCTCCAAAAAGAAGTTCTCAATTTGACTATATGTGTTTTGTACATTTGTTACGCGATTACTCGGCCAATAACGAAAAGATTTTGATGGTTCTTAATTCGAAAGATGGGTTATGATTTCGAATTGGTCCCATACAAACTTTATTATGATACTCATACAAACGTTATTATGATACGAGCCTATAGAATGATATCTTTTTGAGCCATACTTATGGAAAATGTGTATTAGGAGTTAGGACCACTTTGAAATCAGAAGCTACCTTTTGAAATTAAAATATCAAATCGAGACTTAGCAATCACAAAAAACAGTTGAATTGTATACCTCATTTAGAAATCGGTTAATATCGGGTTAAATCCAATTTTTCATCGGTTGAAAAACAAATGTTTTACTCGTTTTAAAATCAATTAAATTAATTAAAAGTCAAAAACCATAAACAAAATGTGCACTAGACGACTCTGGGGACAGAAATCAACCATAACCACCTGCTGCTGACACACCTGGTCCCACAGATATAGCTTTGACAAACAAGTCATTACGTAATACTATGACATAACCTAGCTTGAATCGTTACTTGAGCTTCTTATTTAGAAGGATTCCTTCGGAAGACGATTGACACTAACACCGTGACTATAACTAGAATAACGAATCTAGTTTTGCGACGACTGGCCCAGATGGCGTTAGCTTATCTAGTGCCGCATTAAAGGTATTGCTCGCTACTGTTTTGTTCCAGTGTGAAAGGTCTAAAAAATCATTGTTTTTCTTACAATCTCCTCAAGTCGACTTTGAGGTCTAAATGTTCGGTGTCAGACTTAACTTCACGAGGTCCTAGGATCGAGTCCTGCGTCGAGCTACAATGAAAAAAATTGAATGTCCTAATAACAACAAAGTTGCCTGGGATTAGATGTGTGCCCGGTTAACCTCCTACCATACTCTCCTCCATCCGTCGGCCATCTACCATATTATAGAACTTAGTATCTTCGGCTAGTGCACTTTTCCTAAAATGGACGATAACGAGCTCTTGTGGGTGCTGGAAGCTTATAGGAGGTGACAAGGGTACCAGAAAAAATGGTTTTATTGAACTCCAGGTTGAGATTAATGTGTTATTATTGATAATTTTGACGAAAGAGAAAAACGTGGGTTAGGGGCGCTACTAAATAATTGACTTTCGAAGTGGGCATTCCATGAAATAAGTTTGGAAACCTCTGGGCTAGTGGCTAGTTCTCTTTTCAGGAATACGGTCGTGAAGATACTGTTTACAACCGTAAACAAAAAAAAAATGTTGCTCGCCGCTACCCCATTCACTTATCTCTCCCGGTTCCCGCAGGAAGGTTGTATATGATTCGACCAATAGTTTTACTCTGAATTTAAAGCATGCAAAACCGCGGGCAAAAGCTAGTACCACATAATAAACTCTATTAACCCACGGATGTAGGTAGCTTTGTATAAGTATTTAATTTACTTATTTATATATGCACAAAACTTGCTGCCAGCTGTCACTATGTGGAAGATACGTGATCTTACAAAGAGATGGTCTTATTCCATTGTACTTCGACAATGGAAACCAGAAGCAAACAAACAATCCAACCTTAAGAACCGTACATCATTAATTCGAGTCTTAGCATCTGCTCAAAACCCTTTAACGGCAAAAAATGGATTTTCGAAACACAAAACCGTCCCTTCGAAATTTCTGCTTCGTAAGTCAAAAAAGCTGATAAAACGAGTCCTTTTGTCATCAAAACTAACAGTAAAACACACGCAGCTTGCCCGATTGTTGAAGGATTATTTATTGTAATTATTTCGATATTAATAGTTTAAGCTTTGATTAATAACGTATTAATTTTATAAACGGATAAGGTAGTAAACATCTCTATGGTTCTTTAAAAGAAACGGAATGCCTACTTATCATTTTTAATCGACTTGTAAAAAAAGGTTTTTAATTTCAAAACAAATCTACGTTTACTAGGGGCTCGCACCGGGTGAAATGAAATATACATATAAAGTATCCTCTTCAATCACTTTATCTATTAAAAAACCCCATCAAAATCCGTTGCGTAGTTTTAAAGATTTAAGCATACAAAGGGACCTAGGGACAGAGGAAGCAACTTTGTATTATACTATGTAGTGATACTCGTATATATCTTATACCTTTAAATGAGCAATTCTTGTATATATAAATATATAATTGGAATCTCGGAATCGGCTCCAACGATTTTCAATAAATTTAGTATGTAGGGGGTTTCGGAGGCGATAAATCGATCTAGCTAGGAATCATTTTTAGAAAATTTCATTGTATTTGTACAAGTGCTAGCCTAGTAGTAAATATATTTTAACGAATTTATATGTAAAAATATATTAATAACAAAAATCAATATAACTATTTATAATTAAGTTAGATATTTGCACACCACAGTGTGGTAAAACATGTTGGTACGAATAAGTATTCTGTAACAACTTTTAAACACACATATTCCGCAAATAAATAAATTTCTTTCTTTCAAATAATTCTGAAACATTCTGATCGACAATTAGCTAATAAGCGATCTCTTTTTAGCTCTTTAAATTACCATTTTATATAAAAGAAAACTATTGCAATTGCCAAAAAGTTTTTTAGTATTGCTACAAAGAGTACCAACCCCAAACAATTTCCACCGCCATAACCTTAGTACTCTACATAGTACTATTCCGTGCTGGGAAATAAAATATCCGATAGACTTTTACACATGGCTAAGATTCAGTCCACAACACACTGCAACCTTAACATCTATGGTGTCTATGGGTGATGGTTGTCTCTAACCATTAGGAGAGCCACCTGCTTGCTCGATCCTTTTTAACATAATAACAATAACATTACCTATCTAATTATGACTTATTGATGCAAAGGCAAAAGCCTCCTGCAGTTTTATAGATATGGCAGACCCACACAGCTTCCGAAGCCCACCATCGTGGATATATATATTTTGTTCAATTCATTAATATAAAACGTATACCTTAAGTGACAAAAGCGACATATTACTACTCTAATAATAAATATTACTCTATGTTTTAAATGTAATATGCAAAGAAGATAGTGAAAAAAACCTACAATACATAAATTAAAAACTCCGCTATTTATTAGCATCTAACAGAATTTAAATTTGTTTTAATTAAAAATGCCTAATTTGTCAATAAATCGCTTATTTTGATTTATATGTAAAAGACAAAGAAGAACAAAATAAAAATATGTTTAGGTATTACCATCTAAAAGTTGGTATTCTTATATTTTATTTGTAAGCTACTTATCTTTTAAACAATCACATGGCAAAGGTAAGCTCTGATGTTGTGATGACAGGAATGGGTAATATGATAGGATCCTGGGTGGCTCTACTACCTAGTATCTACCTGACAGCAACAGTATTATGCTTAATAATTAATTATCGAAATTACTTAATGTCAGAAAGAGCATGAAAGTAGGATAAATGCGGTCGAAATGAGAGTACTACGGAAAATCTGTGGTGTAACGCTCGCTGACCGCGTTCGCAACAGTGAGATCCGAAAAAGAGCGGGATTGAAAGAAACTGTAGGTGTTAAAATGCGAAAGGGCATGCTCCGCTGGTTCGGTCATGTGGAAAGAATGACAGATGAAAGATTGACAAAGCAGATATACAATGCAAATGTGGATGGATGTAGGTAAACGGGGAGACCAAGGCTGACATTTCACGATCAGATCAATCGGATATTATCCGAGGGTGTTGTTAAGAGTGTCCGAAACCAGCGTGTTTGTATGAAAAGGGTTATGAATGTGAAGGAAGCAAGACAGGTTTGTCAGGATCGTGAGGTCTGGCACTCGATACTCTCTGCCTAACTCGTAAGGGACTTGGCGTGAAAATATGTATGTATGTATGTGTACTTACTAGAATATTACAATAGAAGACGATTATGACGACAGACCAAAAGAGCTTATGTATTAAAAAAAGATAATTTATCTCATATATATTTAATAAAAGATATAAAATCTTTTGTTGTATATAAGATATATAACCGCCTCGTTGCGTCGCTCGCGTACACGCCTAACCACACTCACCCACAGCGAGGCTTGGGTTCGATTCCCGACGGGGGCAGGCATTTGTGTGATGAACATTTAGATGTCTGCGTTTCCGGTTCTGAGTGTTTAATAAATTTATTATGGTATCTATTTAAGTATTTCTTTGTATTAATATCGTTGACTAGCACCCATAACACAAGCATACAATTTGCTTACTTAAGGTTAGGTTCAATTTGTGTAGCTTGTCCTGAGATATTTATTTATTTATATAATAATATGAAACACAATGAATCTAAAATAAATCTGGTTCCAAAAAAAAAACAAATTTTAAAAAAAAGTAAAAAAAATATCTTTGCATAACACAAAAAAACAGAAAACTGTTTTGAATAGAAAATCAAAATTATTTTATACATTACCAAGTTCCGAAATAAAAAATAAAAAACGCGGTCAAATAAGATCTTGCAAGAAGTTAGTAAAAAACATCATTAATGTAATAAGATAAGTAACAAAACATTGACGTCTTACTTAAGGGGTAGCTCGCCTGCGGTTTGATGGATCTGCCAAAGCGACTGAAAAAACAGCCTCCGTGGACCACCATGTTAGTTGAACGTCATAATTGTCGTTTATGCGGGTATGTCAATATTTATGTCACTATTAACATTTTTTCTGACAAAACATTGAATTTAGGTAAAATATTATAGCCATTAACATCTTAAACAGATGTTTTCATTAAATTATTAGATACTAACTGTCCCGGCGAACTTTGTTCCACCCTTTCAATTTTGTATGGGAAAAATAAAATGTTTTTTCTTAGTTTTGTTGGTTTTCTTTAAAACCTTCCCTGGACTTGAACAAATAATTCAAAATTAAATTAACCAAATCGGTCCAGCTGTTCTCGAGTTTTAGCGAGACTAACGAACAGCAATTGATTTTTATTTATATACCTAGATTTTTCATACAGACGTACAATTTCTTCTGATTTAAACTTAACGAAGTGACATTTCGTTCGTAGAAAGTGTTGTTTTTATATCTTCGCCACTTATTTTTAACTTTTCAGTTAGTCACGTTTGTGGAGAGGTTTGGTACCCAACTGACAAACACGTATTTATTTCGTGGCCTAGGATGTATTCCAGTGTGTATTTAAATAGATATTTCCGTGTATGAATACATGGAAATAACAACAATAACAAGATCGTAAAATTTACTTACTTTCGTAAGATATGTGTATTTTGTCTAGAGATACTTATTTGTTAACCGACCGGCTGGTTACGTGCAGGCGTGCAAACGGCATTTTCTATTTAATTCAGTGTCATGACAATTAAATTTTTAATAAATCTGACATGAAACAATAAAAAATTAATGTCAGTTCAGAAAAACAACATAGTATCACTACTTAATTACTAGTACTACTAGTACTAAATTAGTCGTTTACACGCGTCTTTGTCAGCGTAGCATACAATCCTAATATATCATAAAAAATCACAAATAAATCAAGCAAAAGTTAACCTAATATATTTTTTTACTAGCTAAGTTTATTTGCCATGATTTTAAGGTATTTAAAATAATGTAACTAGTTTTATCTTGGTATATATCACCCGTGAACGAGTGGACCAATTTTACTTACTTATTTTTGTTGCATTCTCACCATAAAATTGTTTCGAAATAAAAAAATGTAAGTTTAGAGAAACTTTAGAAAGACTAAGAAAACTTTATAAAAATATTATTTTTAGATAATTGTCGGCTGATTGATATTCGATTTCAATATACACCGTGTAAATGACAGCGTAACTAAAAAGGAAACCATGGATTCTGTACATACGAGTAATAGACATGCATATGTAGTTGGTATTTTTAATCGGAAATTTCGGGATTTAAAAAAAATGTATTTTTTTAGTGATTTCACTATTATTTCATTAATACTGTCTAACGCAACTCGATTTTTATTTAATATTAAATAAATAACACATTTTTAAAAAAAGCAGCAATGTAATAAAACAGCGTATTAGGTCGGCACCTACTTAATGCGTATATTTTGTTCACTATACATTGCGGGCTGAAAACCTGCTAAATATTTAACCACTTGTTTCCGACAAAAACTGTAAAAGGAATTTTAAAGTCTGATATGTATATAAACTACCACAGAAGTTTTCGTTAGGAGTCCTCAATAAAAAAAACCTAGTTGGTTTTTAAAATGCATTTGTAATGTAATTGGGAACTCTTGGATTTTTTTATGTTATTGGCAGGCAAAGAAGCAGGCGAATTTCCTGATGGTACGAAATTCACGCGCCTAGAGACACCAAAGGTCGTAATGGTGCGTTGCCAATCTGAAGCCGGGATGTTAGGACTCGAGCAAAAGTAAGTTTACCGACTACCTTATCCTACGAACCGGAACACGTCAACGGCAAGCGCTTACATTATGGCGGAAGGAATAGGTAAGGCGGTGGTACCAATCCGGGCGAGTCGCTGCGAGACTCTACCACCTAGTCAGACGTCACGGTGTTAGGTAAGCCTATGCTCGCCTTTTACGAGCTGCCTTGCAGGAAGGCAGATGGTCTGTTTTGCAAAGGATCCCGGACCAACACGAAGAAATCAATAAATGTTTTTAAATTAATTTCCTGCTACTACAATTAAATAAACAAACTAATCATTTATATACACATTATCTTCGATGACAAAAAGACAGATGTTTTTAATTACGTTGATTATTTTAGAAATACGGACATGGCAGTGTTTGATTTTATAATATAAAAGTTTGAGTGTAATATATGTAAATATAAGCAGTATGTCTAAATATAGAACGTTCATAGACATTTAACCTTTGTGAAATACTGTCAAATACTACTAGTTTTATGAAAACGAAAATGTGTGTTTTCATGTCCCGCTTTTAATGCAAAATGTTTAAACCAATTTCAGTAAATTTTAGCGTTGCTGTTGTTGTATCTTCACGCCCATATCCCCGAAGAGGTAGGCAGAGGCACAACCAGGGCACCCACGACTAGCCGAAGACACTAAGTCCCACAATGTGATAGGTGGCAAGCCTATCGCCAACCGGGCACATTTCCAATCCCGAGCAAAGTTTTTTTTTTATTACAAAATTAAAAAAATCCAATTTACTTTTTGTTGCCCGACCCGGGATCCGAACCCGGGACCTCACGCAGTCAAGTACGACAACTGAACCGCTAGACCACAGAGGCGAGAGGAAATTTAAGCGTAACAATTGAATAGACCTTGGAGAATGATATTTCTATACTGATTAATATTATAAGTATTGAATAACTAAGAAAGAAAGAAAACATAAGTATTAATACATATTCATTACACAGATTGCAACGGAGAGAAATAAGACACTCAAACAAAAACAGACCTTAAAAGAAAAATAAAACAAAAAATATACCGTGTTGTTCCGCGTCTGCTGAGTGGAATAGATCATCTGCTTCTCTGCCAGGCACCTCGTAAAAGACGAGCACTGGTTAAAATATAGGCCAGTACTAACAAGACCTCTGATAGGTCAGGAGTCAGGTCATAAGAGTGTGTGCAGCAACTTGTCCGGATATGAATCCACGGCCTTACGAAACATGACTCTGCCATGTTTCGATCCGGAGAGTAGGACACGCCGTTGACAGCTGAACTATTTTCCCTTTTTTAAGAAGTTTGAGAGCATTACCTCTCAAAAACTTTTTTTAATCATCGTCTGTTTTTATTTGAATTTCCAGTTATATATATAACTATATATAATTATATATGTTTACATTATCTACGTAGGTTTATGTTCATGTTTATCATGTATATGTTTATGTATATATTTCATAGTCAACAAATCGTGTATCTACATTTGTCTACGTTTATGTTTGTTTCTGTTTTTCATTTTTACGGGTCAGCTGGTAGAAATCTTTGTTGCTGGAGAAGAGCTTGGCCATTGTATTGTATTATCTTTATGTTCATGTTTATGATAACGTTTAGTGTACAATAAATATTTTACTATTATTATTAAGTTTGATACAAGATCATATTCCCGTTTGCCAACGTCACCGATGTCACTATTTTGCCAATTGTCATAACAAATATCAGCTGTCATTCTCAAAAGTCAAAATACATAATTGTTATACTTTGACCGCCGTTGTTCGAGTGATCAACCGAGGGCGAGGCTCGGATTCGATTCTCTAGGGGCGCAGGCAATTATGTGATTAACATTTAGATGTCTGCATTTCCGGGTCTGGGTGTTTATTACATTTATTCTAGTATCTATTTAAGTATTTCTATGCATTCGAATCGTGTTACATACTATAATAACACTGATTTTCAGGCCTTGACAGCTGCCCGTTTTTCAGTTTTTTATTAATTTTACTCAGTCGGGCAAAAGCTTTTTAAATTTGGATCTACAAGTTATATCGTCACAGTTAGTAAAAAATGTTATTCGAAAGTAAATTAAAAGGACATAAATTATAATCAAAAGGCTTTCTAAGATGGAAAAAAATATTTCAAGTTATCTAATGTTCATGTTTTAATCAACCAGCCACCTTGCGGTCCAAAAAACATGGCTAATGCAAAAGGCAGGTGCTTTCCCGGGAGACTCGTGTTTTTGAGAGTCCCTGATCCGATCTTATATTTCATTATAACTAACTCCCGCTTGCGACTTCATTCGTGTTAACTCCAAAAGTCTTATTAATAAATACGGTCTTATTAATATTTGACCGCCTCGTTGGTCGAGTG
This sequence comes from Calephelis virginiensis, assembly GCA_002245475.1. NCBI lineage: Eukaryota > Metazoa > Arthropoda > Insecta > Lepidoptera > Riodinidae > Calephelis > Calephelis virginiensis. The sequence continues at coordinate 82,282 of NJDC01000085.1, forward strand.
GAGTTGGTCGTACATGCCTAACTACATCGACCATCAGTGAGGCTCGGGTTCGATTCCCGACGGGGGCAGGCATTTATGTGATGAACATTTAGATGTCTGCATTTCCGGGTCTGGGTGTTTATTAAATTTATTCTGGTATCTATTTAAGTATTTCTATATATTAGTATCTTTGACTAATACCCATAACAAAAGCATAAAATTTGCTTACTTTGGGGTTATATTCAATTTATGTGATTTGTCCAGTGTTATTTATTTATTTATAAATACGGAGTAAAGTACTTTAAGGCTCGACCTGGTTTTATAGTCTTTGTTACAAAATGATACATACTATAACATACATACATATCTTCACGCCAAGCCCCTTACGTGGTAGGCAGAGAGTATCGAGTGCCAGACCTCACGATCCTGACAAACCTGTCTTGCTTTCTTCACATTCATAACCATTTTCATACAAACACGCCGGTTTCGGAGACTCTTGACACCACCCTCGGATAATATCCGATTGATCTGATCGTGGAATGTCAACCTTGGTCTCCCCGGGTACCTACATCCATCCACATTCGCATTGTATATCTGCTTTGTCAATCTTTCATCTGTCATTCTTTCCACATGACCGAACGAGCGTAGCATAGCCTTTAGCATTTTAACAGCAACAATTTCTTTCAATCTCACTCTTTCTCGGATCTCACTGTTACGAATGCGGTTAGCAAGCGTTACACCACAGATACATACTATAATATCCACTCAACTTTATTTATTTATTTTTATTTTATTTTAATTCTTTACTCCTATGTTAGTCCATATTTATTCACAGTTATATCGTACCATATTGAGACATAGGTAAACCGGTGCTTTGTCTCATTCAATCATTTAAACATGCCAAAGCACCACAAAAAATAATTAATATATAATAATAAAATAATTAATTTATCGTCTGAGTACACAAAGACTGAGTTTTGAAGTTGGAAGATTATAAATCGATTCATCTAATATTACGTCAGATTCAGACTTCGTTTGGTGGAAATGGAAAAAATGATAAAACATATAAAAAAAACAGTTGGTGCATTTCCTTGCAATTAAAAAGTAACTGAGTTGCAAATAAAAAGTGTGTTTGTACTTATGTACACGCGTTAGAAGTTATACTTCTTCGGCGTAATAAGATAAAAATCTTTTTAAAAACTAAAATGTTATCTATAGCTAACTTCATCATGTCGGTTTTTCGTGACGGTGTGCGCGCGCATCGTAAAAATTTACCCTCGATCATTTTTTCCTAACGCGCCAAAAGAAGTATAACTTCAATAATGACTTTCAATTAGGCAAATGTGCATTATTAGGTAAGACAATGCAAACAATTAAAAAAAATGCATCATAAAAAGTACAAGCTTTCAAATAAATCACATTCTTGAATGTAATTTATTAACATTGTAAACGCACACAAAATACACAACCGAATTAAGAATCTCGTCTTTTATTGAAGTACCTATTTGTATTAATAAGTGGTATCTATTTAAGTATTTCTATGTATTAGTATCGTTGACTAACACCCATAACACAAGCATAAAATTTGCTTACTTTGGGGTTATATTAAATTTGTATGACTTGTCCAGTATTATTTATTTATTAACAAATACGGAATGAAGTACTCTAAGGCTCGATCTGGTTTTATAGTCTTTATTACAAAGTGATACATACTATAACATACATACATATCTTCAAGCCAAGTCCCTTAAGTGGTAGTCAGAGAGTATAGAGTGCCAAACCTCACGGTCCTGACAGACCTGCCTTGCTTTCTCCACTTTTCTTATCCTTTTTATACAAACACGCAGGTTCCTTGACACCACTTTTGGATAACGCCCGAGCGATTTCATCTTGGAATATCAACCTAGATCTCCCCGGGTACCTACATCCATTCACAATCGCATTGTATAATCTGCTTTTGTCAATTTTTCATCTGTCATTCTTTCTATATGTCCTAACCAGTCTTTTATTGAAGTCAATACAGAAACCACTGAAAACTAACATAATTAAACGAACCTCTGTGGTCTAGCGGTTCAGTTTTTGGACTGCCTGACGTCCTGGGTTCGAATCCCGGGTCGGGCAACAAAAATAGAAATTGTTTTTTTCCATATAGATAGATATGTGCCCGGTTGGCGATAGGCTTGCCACCTATCACATTGTGGGAGCTAGTGTCTTCGGCTAGTCGTGGGTGCCTGGCTGTGCTTCTGCCGACCACTTCGGGGATATGGGCGTGAAGATACTTTTGTTTTTGAGAAAACAAGCTAGTATGAATAAATATAATAAATCTTTACTAGGTTACTTTAGCAGCGACTCGCCCGAATAGGTACCACCGCCTTTCCTATTCCTGCGGCCATAACGTCATGACGTGTTCCGGTTCAGAGGGTATGGTAGCCGGTAAACTTCCTTTTGCTCGAGGCCTAACATCCTGGCCTCCGGTCGGCAACACACCATTACCACATTTGTTGTCTCTAGGCGGCGTGAATTTCTTTCCCTCAAGAAATCCGTCTGCTTGTTTGCCTTCCAATATCATTAAAAAAAAATATATCCAGCAAAAATTACACAAAGTGCTCAAACCCATCAAGCGATATAAAGTTTTGTCGTTTCGTGATTACTGAGAGTAATACTAAAAGTAAGGATGAGAGTAATAATAAAAGTAAGGAGAATCTTTTCGATTTTATTTTTAGCTATAGGAAAATAGATAAGTATGGACAAAACACTTGTAGTATTTCCGCTTAATTACAGAAAGGACTAGAGTTTCTAAAATATTGATATAGTCAGATCATTAAAACTTTCCACGCTATAAACATTCCATGTTTAGAAATAACATCTAAGTCCTACATAACTTAGTCTAAACATACTTCGTAGAATATGTTTATGGTTATTCAATAAAACTGGTATTATATTTGCTACGCGTTCTGGTTATATATTACGGCATTAATATTAGCTTGGTGTGTCCTGACGTCAGTTTGGATGCAGTTTCATTACTTTTATACAATTGTATTTTTTTGCTAAACCAATTATTATTCATGTTTTTAGTTTGTAATGGTAAATATTTTGCAACGAACAAAGTTAAAATAGGTGAATACATCTTCACGCCAAGTCCCTTACGTGTGGGCAGAGTGTATCGACTCCGTGAGGTTACTCACGATCCTGGCAAACCTGTCTGGCTTCCTTTACATTCCCTATCCACACAAACACGTCGGTTTCGGAGACTCTTGACACCACCTTCGGATAATAAGTATCCGAGCGATCTGATCATGGAATGTCAACCGTGGTCTTCCTGGATACCTACATCCATCCATGTTCGCATTGTATATCTGCTTTAATAATCTTTCATCTGTCATTCTTTCTACATGTTCGAATTGGCAGAGCATGCCTTTTCTCATTTTAACACAAAACTAATTTCTTTCAATCCCACTCCTTATCAGATCCCACTGTTACGAAAGCGGTAAGCGAGCGTTACACCACAGATTCAAATTTTTAAAGTTAAAACAAAAATTAAAAAATGTCTTCAATATTACAATCAAAATAAAAAACAAACAAGTACACAAAAAAGATTTTTGTTAATATTTTGGATGGGTGTTAGCATCAGCCATTAGTCAAGTGAAATTATTTTTTATTAAGTTACCAACCGATTTTGTTTAATTGGGCTCAAATTATTCAAAGTTATAAATCGCCGGAATCAGTCATGTTAAGGTCTAAGACCTTAACACGAGGCAACCTTACCTAAGCTCATCGAGTGAGATTTGGATGCATTTCTAAAATAGATACACGATACAGTAATTTCAATTACAGTACTGATTATTCTTCACTTCAACCTAAAAAAACTTATAAAGTGTCGCCAAAATTGAAAAATTACACTCAATACGTGAACGTAATTTAATTATTCTTTAAATCAGCTTCCCAAAGTATCATAAAAATGAACAAAATGACAACTAAATTGACCAATAATACTTTTAATTTTCTCGAAATGGGTTTTGGCGCAATTGAAAATATCACGAAGGCGCCAAAACCCATAACCCGGCAAAATTTACAAGTAGATGTTTTATTTTTTGCGTCCAGAAATTTCATGGATCAAACGTTCAAAAAACGTTCAAAAACCGAATCAGATAAAAACCAAATGATCGTAAATTAAAATACTTACAGAAAGTTGTTGCTTCACAAACGTTCAGAAACTTGTAATTCATTAAATACCAAAGATTTGGAATAGGCTTAATTGATTAATGTGATTTTTAATTGTTTACCAAAAAAATAGTGTCTTAATGTTTCGCGATAAGTACTTGCAGTCAATATGGAAGGCAGGTGATCAGGGCAGCTGCGTGCCCAAGGTTGTGTACCCTCCCCGCGTTATCCAGCTAGTGATGTGCTATCCATATTTTTTTACTTTTTACAATGTTTTACAGTAATTTAATTTTATACGGTCTATTATGTCACGACTGTGTTAATTAATGTTATAGTTAATATATAAACATTAACATGAAATATGTAATAAGTATAATATTGTAACCAAATATAATGTTTTGCTGAACTACTAATTAATGTACTTATTAAAAATATTTTTTATTGAAACACGGAATGTATTTTAATCGCGAATTCTTTCATTTTCGTTTTATTATCTTCTTTCTTTTTTTATATTAAAAACTAATAAGATAGAATTTATAAATGAAATGAACTAAAATGAAATTTATTTATTTGCGGAATATGTGTGTTTAAAAGTTGTTACAGAATACTTATTCACATTGTGGTGTGCAAATATCTAACTAAATTAATTATATTGCATTTTTTATTTTTGTTATTTATATGTTTTAACATATAAATTCGTTTAAATATATTTACTATTAGGTTAGCACTTATTAATTTAAGTAAAAATTTTAACAATCGAGTTATACCCTATCTACCATACACTACCAAAAATAATGCCACGGATAGTAAATTACCCAACTCTGTTTTAAAGTATCTTCACGTCCATGTCCCTGAAGATTTAGGCAGAGGTAACCAGGGTAAGTGCGATTTCTAATAAAATTAACGTTGCCAGGGATTGGATATATGCCCGGTTGGCGATGGGACATAATGTGAGACTTAGTGTCTTCAGCTAGTCGTGGATGTCCTGGTTGTGCATCTTCCTATCCCTTTGGGGATATAGCGTGAAGATACTTACTTACTTACTTCCTAGTTGTACCTCTGCTTACTTCTTCGGAGATAAGTCCGCGAAGTTACAAGAAGATAACATTCTTAGGTTTGTATTTTTCCAATATTCTTGTAAAATGTTAAGCACTCGCATAACTTGTAATATTTACGCTAAACTTGTTTATAGTGTCATATACTTTGTCCTTATCTATATACTGTTGCAATTTTAATACAATTTTAAAGTTCAGTAGTCCATTATCGAGGAGACGTTAAGATAATATTGTTATGCAAAATATCCATTAGCTATGTGAAAAAGATACTTCGACAGAAACACATTTCGACATTGTAAGGTAACTTGTTGGAGTTTTTATAACTTTTCTAAAAAATGTACGTAAACCGTTCTAGCATGAATATCTACCGACTAGTATAAAGTTTAATTTTATATATCGACAAAAATATGTATGAAATACGGGTGCTTATTATTGTTATTTTTTTGTCCTCCTTCGCATTTTCGGGCTTCTTCGCAGAATAGACCATCTGCCTTCCTGCCCGGCAGCTCGTAAAAGGCGAGCATAGGCTTCCCATCGCTAACACCGTGACTTCTGACTAGGTGGTAGAGTTTCGCTGCGACTCACCCGGATTGGTACCACCGCCTTACCTATTCCTGCCGCCATAACGTGATGACGTGTTCCGGTTTTGAGGGTAAGGTTAAGGTTAAAGTAAACTTAATTTTGCTCGAGGCCCAACATCCCGACCTCAGGTTGACAACGCACCATTACCACCTTTGGTGTCTCTAGGCGGCGTGAATTTCTTACCATCAGGAAATCCGTCTGCTTGTTTGCCTTCCAATGTCATAAAAAAATACAACGGGAGGCAATCGAGCATGTGGGTCACCAGATGAAAAGTGATCACCGCCGCCCACGGACATCCGCAACACCAGGAGTATCACAAATGTGTTGCCGACCTTTAATACCGCCCTCGGTAACTGATTCCACAAAGGTGTTGTGCGAGGTAAGAAATGTCTTCGGAATCCTATAGGTACTCGGTTTTTCCCGCGTTTGGAAGATATTCTGACCATTTGTTGCAAGACAGGAAACAAGCAGTCGGATTTTCTGATGGTAAGAGATCGCCTTTAGACACTAATAGCCAGTTTCCGAAAGGCCAATCAATTGTAATTGACCACGTGTCTCTTAATTTTAAAACTCCGGTTTTGGAGACACTTGACATCATCCTCAGGTAATACCCGAGCGATTTAATCCGAGGAATGACAACCTACGAGACCTTCTATCCATTCACATTCGCATTGTATATCTGCTTTGTCAATCTTGCATATGCCATTCTTTCTACATGATTGAAACAGCGGAGCAGACTCTTTCTCATTTACCACAAACACTTTCTTTCAATCCCACTCTTTCTTGGATCTCACTGTTATTAATACGGTCACCATAGATTTTCTGTAACGCTCTTATTTCGACCGCATTTATCCTACTGCTCTGTTTTAATGCTAGAAGTTTATACATAGATACCATATTGTACCTAACATGGGTAGTATGATACAGGCGGTACTCCAAGGTATAATGCAAGTGTTGCAGACAATCTCGGAACATCGTTAGGTGTGTTGGAGCGTGCACGGAGGCGCCGTGCGTGACCGTTCATGCTAATGAGCTTTGCGGACATCAAACTAACCTACTGGAAAACTTTATACAAATTAATAAAAAAATAGTTAAATAGGACATTTTTGTGACGAATCTCCTTAACGGGCAGTACACTGAGAGGGATGTGAGGGATATCAAGAAAAGCGTAACAGAACTTGTTCTCGACACTTTTTTATAGTACAAACTTGCCTCAACGCCTCTGTTGTACAGTTGTCCGGAGTCGGGCTTGACTTCTTGAGGTCCCGAGTTCGATCCCCGGGTTGGGCCAAAAAAAGGAAAAGAAAATGTGTATTATCAATTTTCTAGTAAAAATGACGTTGCTCGGAATTGGTCATGTTCCCGGTTGGCGATAAGTTTGCCACCAATCACATTGCCGGATCTAGTACCTTCAGCTAGTTGTGGGTGCCTTCGTTGTACCTCTGCCTACATCTTAGGAGATAACTACATCTCTTGAAGATACGTCTTACAGTTTTGAGGAGTGGCACAAGGGTTCTTGTCGCTTTTTATTGTCAACATCGCTTAATTGTGAATTTGTTAATTACCTGGGTAATAATATAAACACGGCGAAACGACAAAAACCCATGCAACACCATCTTACGGTCGCACTCAGAGACTTCAAATAACATTAAATCTATTATTAAGTCGCAATGACTTTTTCATGATTATTTTATTTGTAGTGCACAATAATTAACTAAACAATGCTACAAAAATTAATTAATTTCACTTAACATAATCACGAAATTCAATAATTACGAACAAACAACCACCATGTATTCTCTTAGTGGCGCTAAAATCCAAATAATTAGCCAGTTGACCTAAAATTTGGAGTGCATCCAATGAACTGCACGCCATGATAATGTAAAATAAGTTCTCATTCTGAAATGGCCGCTGCAACATAATGGCGAATTAACTATTTTGTAAAAAAGCACCTAATGTCATGGGTAACACATTTTCTTTTTTTTATTTTATTTATTTAACACATTAGGCTAAGTACACTTGAATAAAATTGATGCTATTTTCTAAAACACTAGTGCTATTGAGAGGAATTTAATAAAACTGTGACAGTCAAGTGAATCGACAGTTGTAAGGTAATAAGCTTGGAACATAAAAATAAACGCAAAAATCATAACCAAGACTTGTAAGTGAGTAAAAAGTGTCCTCTTTTTTCTAGTGCCTAATACTTCAGCTTAAGCGGCGACTTCCTACATAGCGTTCTGGCGGCTGCTCGCGCTAACTACGTGCTTTATGGGAACTTCCCTCCTTCGAAGGAGGGACAAATCTAATGTGAATAAAGGAAATTTATACTAGTTAGCTAAACTTTATTATAACACTACTGATGTCTACGTAAGGTTGTGATAATCCCTTATTAACATTTATATTTTATTATTAATAAACAAATCACAAACTAATTATATTGACAGTAGGACTAGACGCCTCAATTCCGTCCAATCAGACTAGAGGGTAGAGTTTTGTAATGGCTTGCCCGACCCATTCTAGTCCAAAAAAGTCATGTCAGGGTGGCCATTAAACGTGGCCTTTTTACTCTAGCTCATTTAATGAGATTTGGAGGCAGCGAGGAAATACGCGATACACTAATTTCTTCACAATTATTACATTTGTCCATTTTCACTGGACAAAATTGTAGAAAATTCTACCAATATTGACTGACTTCATTCAATATAAACACGAGATGTAATAATTAAGAAAAATCTTTTCTCCCAATGACCTCAAAACTCTTTTTGTTGTTAGTGTATACAATACGAAACTTGGTGAAAATCCGACCAGTAGTTATTGATATGGACAGACAAAATGACAAATTGACAGAATAACTCTTGATTGGATTATGTATCAGTACACGCATATTCCATGTACAGATTATGTTTTATTATATTACAGTCGAGTGGCTAGCGTACACGCCTAACTACATTGACCGACCGCGAGACCTGTGTTCGATTCCCGACGGGGGCAGGCATTTGTGTGATGAACATTTAGATGTCTGCATTTCCGGGTCTGGAGTATTTCTATGTATTACAATCGTTGAATAACACCCATAACACAAACAATATAATTTGCATACTTTGGGGTTAGATTCAATTCGTGTGACATGTCCAGAGATATTTATTTTATTTATTTTAGTTGCCATAATAATAAAACTTTTACGTAAGATAGTAGCTCAAGGAGGTGATTCCAAATGAGTTTCAAATTTAATGTTTATGCAAAACTAACGATCTTAAATATTATAGATCTTATCTTCGCATTTCAAATAGCTATTATCTAACTAATAAGGCATGCGTAGGAAGCGGTTCCAAATGATCATTAAATAATAATTATTTAATATACGACTACTAAGGATAAGCTATTAATTAAAAATTTTAGTCCCTCGGTGAATAATTTAAGAGTTTTTTTTGATATTACAGATAGATATAATACAGTTATGATCGAATAACAGAAGTGAGATAAAATGCCGCTTTTATATTGGGGTCCCTACTGTGATAACATCGAAAATATTACTTCAGTGTCTACCTAAACTAAACTAAAATTCTCGGTTTGCGTTGCGGCGTTGCATTGTCATAGACTCTGCCATAAACCATCAAGCGGCGCGGCGACGCACCGCGGTTATGTGTTTTGAATCTTACGGCGTCGCGGCCGTTTCGCTAGAATCAGCAGTAGCGTCAATGCCGATGTTAGGGATGCGGCACTATTTATTTATTTAAAACAGAGTAACATCTTTTAAAAACAAATAAGCAACAAGTTTCTCACAATGTTCATTGGCAGAGACATGTCTATTGCGACGCCGCAAAACAAACCGACGATTTTAGCGGCGCGGCGCCGCAACGCGATTATGTTTTTTTTTCCTAACGCGGTTTATGTTTCGGCCCTTAGTGTGGATATCTACATAGAGTGATTTCAGTGCATTGAATATGTTAATAAAAAAGTAATTGCAAGTGAATAAAGAAAAACAGAAGAACCCAATTTTAGCTTATTAAAATTTAAAAATGAAAAAAAAAAGTCCGTCTGTATCATGATTGCGACTCACGCCGAATCTACTAAACCGATCGTAATGAAATTCGGCTGAAGAAGTGTTTGTTCACTAAGGAGGTTAACGATGAAGAGGGGTAAAAGTCTAAATGAAAAATGGGTTATAATTCGTCGACATTTAATCCTATTTAATTCATTCACATTACATTGTGGACGAAAAAACTTCCCTCGATTCATCGTAGGTGCCTTGGTTGTACCTTTACTTTCTCCGGGGAAACGCAAAGATCCTTTTTAGTTTTAGTTTAGGTATAGGCACCTATTACTATTTATATATTTTTAAGGTAATTTGCATTTTAAGGTACTTAATGTAAATTGAACTGAGACCTAAATTAACTAATTTTACTCACAATTTACACGAAGTTCAATAAACAAGTTTACTAGGTGGTAAAGTTTCGCAGCGACTCACCCGGATTGGTACCACTGCTTTACCTATTCCTACCGCCATACGTCATGACGTGTTCCGGTTTGGAGGGTTGGAGGCTTAAATTACTGAATTAAACCGAAATATCGACAAAATCCGTACATATCCCGTGTAAATATCCAAATATTTTAGTAATAAGCGACGAGTTTAGTTTGAAATCATATAAACATAAAGATGCTTCGAGTTTCCCCCAACACAATGGTTTTTTGCAAAGGCTTCCATGAATTTTAACTACAATACCAAGCATTCTAAGCGCTAAAACGTTATCGAACTAAAAATCAACACGTAGAGATCAAATAATGTTATCATCACATGTGATAACAGGGCTGTCACATTTAAATATAAGACTACCAAATTCTCAACAAAAATACATAAAGCATTTAAATTTAAATAAATTAAAAAAGAATAAAAACAAAAAACACTTAAATGATTGTGGAGGAAGGCAAAAAGATCTGCAAAGATTTTAAGATTTTGCACCCGATACTCTCAGCCTACCCGTATTGAAACTTGGGGTCAAGACATGTATGTATGTAGGTATGTATGTATATATGTATGTATGTATGTATGTATGTATGTATGTATGTATGTATGTATGTATGAAGGTATCAAAAGATACAAAGGATCGTGGCACTTAACACTCGATTTCATTTTAATTCGATACTCACCTACTTGGCGTAAAGATATTTATAAATATATGTACCTTGTACATATTATTTTGTAATTCATCAAAACTATTAAAAATTTGAATTTGAAATGAAATATTTACAATATGTAATTTTAAAAATGTATAACTTACTTACTTCGATAAAATCTTTTACTTTCTATCACAACTGATGTAGATTTGTAACTTAGGGTTGAACGATTTAAAACCTAGACTTGGTTTCATGGTTAGTAAAACGTAAGAAAGGCCAGGAAGGATATGAGGGTAATCTATATATTTGGATTTGGACCCCTATTTACGAAAATTGCACGGACGCAGGAGCATAAAATTTGGCACACTTATAGTTTATGTGTAGAGTAGTGCAGAACGCTAATATTTTTCAATAATAATGCTTATAAAGTACATTAAATCAATAAATAAAACATTACCCACACTACCATGCATTTGAGACACACAAACAAATATATTGATGATAACGATAAAAGATCACAGATGGCGCACTAAAAAGTTTGGAAACAAAGTAGTTGGTTTTGAGAAATGAAGATGGCGTTCTTATCAAGATATTAAAATTTATTATGGTCGAGTTTCGACCAATGGGCGACCACTAGTAATGACAATGTAACAAACATAGGTTTAAATTCAAGTTAATAGTTGTATCGATTTAAAAAGTTTTTGTATTGTAGAAAAAAGTTTTCTGTCAATATTCCAATTTTAAGTATTAGAGCCTGCCGCGAATCGCCTGCCATGTTAAAACAAAAACTTATTTCATAAAGCTAGAGTAAGAGCTCGCCGTCATTACAGCGTTGATTCTGATTTTCTCGAAAGTTAAATCGTTGGAACCCTCGTCCCTTTCATTTCCACTTTAGTCCTTATTCGGCATTTCATGTATGGTCAATTGACTCACACATGTCGGATAATGGTGGTAATTTTGTTGCGCTTACTAAAATACTATAAGTTATCGCTACCTTCTTTCAACGAAGGTACTAGAAAGAGACAAAAACTTTTAGTGCTGTCAGATTAGACCGTACATGACGTTTCTACAGACGTTTAATCTATCACTCGGCAAACGTTGATTAAAAACATCACAGTTTGACTTCTCTGGACTAATCTGCCATATCTAAAATGTTCCATCTCTTTTGTTTTTGTTTGATTTAAAAAAGAGAGAATGCTTCTAAAATAAGTTTAGTTTGTGAACAGCAGAAACACCGCCAATATCTACGCAAGACGCTTTTGTTAACTTATTGGTTTTACAACAGTAAGAGATTATTGGCCACTAGATTGCTGCTGCGATAAGATCTCGTTAAATCAGTATTATTTTTAGCAACTGCTAGAAGGGAAAGATGTATACCGAAAATTCAGCAACGTAGCAGCCCTACAAGCACAAATACAGACATCAATATTTTTAACAGCTGCTTGTCAAAACAAGCTTTGTTATAAATAAAGGTGGTTCCAGACAAAAGCGTATTAATACGATATCACGCCTGACAACGATTGTTCTATCTTTTTATCGCTTTGTTATCGCTATGTCGAGTTACAGATGATGAATAAAGTTTATTAATGATTGAAGGGAAATTTAAATTTGGATGTAAAATGTTAATCGAGTTAGCATGATCCCTTTTAAAAATGATATTTCGCAAATATTTAACCAAAATGCTATAGTTCCTAAAAATGCAGACCAACGGTTCATCTGCTAGGGGTAGGAAGCTTCTAGGAGTTATTTACCTTGACTAGGTAATAGCGTTGTGATGACTTCCTTAATTGGGATGACCATATTATTTTTTTATTTTTAACTTTGGTGCTTGCCATTGTGGTGGTCTGGACAGGAACATAAAGTAGCTAGTAAAGTTACTCAAATGCTTTAGATCTCATTTTAATATTGGCAACACACTATTAATATCTTTGATATGAACGAATTGAAGCGCATTAATTTATTAGAAAACCATTGTCGCATTTGCCGTGGATATCCAGGAATTTTCCGCTTTATGGGCAGTCAAAAAATCCTTCACTGCCCTTATATATTTCTTATGTAATAAGTTTCTCCTGGTACTAAGAAACGTTCTCATAAACACCATAGTTAAAATAGGTGCGTCGCTTTCCTGTGGCCAGAGCGTTAGGCCCAGAGATGGTGGATGCCAACGCGACCCCATCTCCCTCCTTGCCGGGCGGCAGGAAGGTCATCGTGTGGTTTTTAGTCGTTTCAAGTCCGACATAACCCGCTTATTTATATATTAAGTTATTTATATATTAAGAAAACCGCATCAAAATTGGTTACGTAGTCTTAAAGATTTAAGCATACAAAGGGACATAAGGACAGAGGAAGCGACTTTGTTTTTATACTATGTAGTGAAAATAGCGAACAAGGACGTGGTTCTCCTGATAGTAAGAGATGACCATGGGCTATAGACACCATAAATGTTGATGCGTTGCTGTCGTGTGGCTGAGGTTTTAGGCTAATTGTGTAGGTCTACCGGCTACCCTACTCTCCGATCCGGTATATGACGCTATCATTGTGGCAGCAGGAGTAGATAAAGAGCTGCCTGCCAGGAAGGCAGATGGTCTATTTAAATCACGAGTACCCGGACCAATACGGGGAAATATTCGAAAGTACAAATTCCAATACCGCGTATCATATCCGATTTTGTGTTACGATGAAGCTATATTTGTTGATATTTGCGTCATTTCCATGATATTACCGTGACGTCCACTTGACGTCATGCATAACTCTACCCCGGAATGCTCTGTTTACTAAATACTCAACAATAGCTTGAATTTGGACAGATATGGCGATGACGTGGGCTATCGTGTTGCTAATAACCCATTTTATCAACAATTACAAAACTTTTTTTTTTGCAATGAAGCCTTGTTTCAAAAAAAAAGTATCTTCACGCCCATATCCCCGAAGACGTAGGCAGAGGCACAACCAGGGCACCCACGACTAGTCGAAGACACTAAGTCCCACAATGTGATAGGTGGCAAGCCTATCGCCAACCGGGCGCATTTCCAGCAAGCAACGTTTTTTTATTAGAAAATTGGAAAAAAACAATTTCTATTTTTGTTGCCCGACCCGGGGTTCGAACCCGGGACGTCATGCAATCAAGTTCAACAACTGAACCGCTAGATCACAGAGGCGATAGGCGTGTTTTAAAGATCTAAGAATACAAAGGGACAGACAGCGGAAAGCGACTTCCTTTTATATTTATGTGTATGAAATATATGCCAAAGGACAATTGGTTTCTTTACGCCCGTATTCGCGAAGAGGTAGGCAGAGGTACAATCAGGGCATCTATGGTTAGCCGAAGGTAATACTTAGTCCCACGATGTAATCAGTGGCATACCTATCCAATCCGGACAATGTTGTTTTTATTAACCTCATTTGGAGTTTATCGACCCGGGAATCGAAATCAAGACTTCACGTGCTTAACGCCAACACGAGACCACAACGTTACTTAATTCTTTTTAACACTAAAATTAACAGAAATGACTTGCATTGACAAAATATATAGCACCGTATCTAAGAACTATCTCAATCGTGGCAGCTTTCTAACAACAAAATCCGCATCGAAATCGGTCTATCCGTTCAAAAAAATATGATGCAACAGACAGACAGACAGGCAGACACACGAGAAACTTATAGCATTCTTCTTATGTAATGGGCAATAGCGAGTAATGAGTATGTCAACTGAGGAGAAGAGATCACTGCCATGGGCCTTTGATAAAGGGAAGGTACAGGATCGCCATGCATCATTGTGGTGAACATTGTAGGTATGGAGAAACTATTTTTGGTATTTTCTATAAATTTTAAAGAAAGAAAAAATTTCGCCCCAGATAGGATTTGAACCTGTAACCTTTCGTCTCAAGCCGACGAATGCTCTAACCAATTGAGCTACTGAGGATTCAAGTCCCGTGGCGAAATTTTTAATTCCTTTCTAACCCGTTAACGCGGGTAGTTATGTCCTATAGATACACAATTCTGAGTACCTACCAAATGAGTTCATCATTACAGATGAAATTCACATTTTAGAATGGCCATAACTTTCGTTTCTCGCAACGTATTTTTATTTTAGCACTTGCCCTGTACTTGGGATAAATTTTCTATAAATTTTAAAGAAAGAAAAAATTTCGCCCCAGATAGGATTTGAACCTGTAACCTTTCGTCTCAAGCCAACGAATGCTCTTGGTATGATTGAGAAGACGTTTTATATTCAGCACAAAACCATTGGTAGATTGGGATTGTTTTATTAGGCTTTTTCAGTTTTTCAACTTGCCGAATGTGCAAGCTTGAAAGAAAATTACAGCTTATGGTAGAGTGAGCAATACCACAAAAAGACAGTTTTTCCAATTCAAGGGCGTTAAAATTGCAAAAACTGACATTGATTTTAATAATCATGTCATATGAGAAATTAGGTGTTGGCTTCGATTTTCCTGGTATTTCATAACCAAAGCTTTGATGGAAAATTATCAATCCAGCAGGGCTTTCTTTTAAAAAATAATTTTTAAAATCGGTTCCAAATAAGAAATGATAAATGCATACATAAAATATATATCTCGTGTTAGAACACATAACCATCGCATTTGAAGTTGGTTAGAAATAAACTTTCTTTTACAATCAGGTCAAATACCTCATGTTGTATTCATTTAAATAGTTTCTATTGGGTTTGGGTTAGATCAACCCTTTATCTACTAATGAAAACTAATATTAAAGTCAAAAGTTAACCCTTCACGAAGAATGTAAGCGAGGAGCACAAATCAAAATAAATTTATTGAAACCGCATTGGAAGGGTTAGATAAAAATATAACTGATGATGTACTGACGAAGGGATGTCATTATGTTATTATTATCGATACAACTAAAGACCGCGGCTTTAGATGTAAATTAAGCCTTTATTTTGCTAATTCAGCGTAAACAGTATAAGTAGTTCTCAATTTATTGCGATTTGGTGTTATCTATGGTGAGTTCTTCGACAAAGTTGGCGAAGGACGTGACAAGTGGTTCTGTTTCCCGTGTTCGGACTCTATTCGTGTTCTGTAGGGTTACTCTTGAATCTCGATATCATGCGAATTGGAAATTGGAATCGTATATGTCACTTTAGGTACTTTTGAACACAGTATAAGGGGATTATTAACATTTAGTTACAAATAAATTCAACGAATAGGATAAAATAATTTACTATTAACTATTAACTAAATGTCAGTAATTCGCCAGAATTGTGTTCAGGAGTACCTAAAATGACATATTCGATTCCAATTTCCAATAATGCATGAATCGAGCGTCGAGAGTAACCCTACTGGTCGCGGAGGTGGGAGGTGGATACTTTAGGTAGGGTTGTCACTGTTGTTTTTCGTCTCTTCTCCGTAAGGTTTTCATAATATGTGATAGGATTGTACTACCATTCGCTCATGCCTTACCTATTTCTGCCGCCATAACACCAATACTCGCTACAATCATGTTCCTGTTTGTAAGGTAGTCGTTCCATTGTCGAGCTGGCAACACAATATCCACATTTGGTGTCTTTAGACGTGTGTTTATCTGCTGGTTCGCCGTTACATGCCACAAAAAGGCGAAAATAATGCTTATTGCATTTCCTGTCAAATTTTGAGCCAACAGAGAGTACATAGTAGTAGATACAGAGATTTTCATTTTTATGATATTGAAAGGTAAACAAGCAGACGTAATTCCTGATGATAAGAAATCCACGCCGCGTAGAAACACCAAAGGTGGTAATGATGCGTTGCCAACCTGAGGCCGGGATGTTAGACCTTGATCAAAATTAATTTTACCAGCTACCCTATCCTCCAAACCAGAACACGTCAAAGGTAAGCACTAAAGTCCTCGCAGGTAAGGCGGAGGTACCAACCCTGGCGAGTCGCTGCAAAACTCTACCACCTAGTAAAACAGAAATAATTCTAATTTAGGGTTTTTATGGGATACGACAGCCAACGCTGATGCAGATGATAAGGGACAACCATGACCTATAGACACCGTAGAAGTTATAGGTGAGTTACTGTCCTGTAGCTGGGGTGTAAGGCGTGAAAAGGTCTAACCTACAACGGTATCACAATGAGAGTTATGCTTATTTCCTAACGATTCCTTTTTAAACTAAACCAAATCACTTTCATTTTAAAATAATAATATTTTAATAACTATTAATAAATAACTTTTAGTAATACTGTAACTGCAAGGACCCTGCCAGAGCTGTACCTTCGTGATTGACGTTTAGTACACTAATAATTTAAAAGTACTCACATTTGTGGTAAGAAGATTACTCAGAGATAGATAGTAGCTCTCCTGCTAAGATGATTTTCAAATCTTTTCTTTACAGTTTTAAAAGACAACTAAAAAAACGGGTTGCACTCCGGGAGTGCCGGCAGACGTGAAAACTTGAACATTAATGTTGTGTTTTTTTAATTTTGCAATGGTTAGGGAATAATTTTGCACGAATTGCTTTAATTATCAGTATGAAAGTACTATCATTTATGTGGTAGAATACAATATTCATTTAATGCGCTATCGTACACAAACATGACAACACGAACATTCGCGCAAGCGCCCTGCGCCGTTTTACGAATTTTCGATATGACGATCTGACGCGAGGTTAGAAGTTTTACCCACTCCAAAAAAAATGCGCAACGCCACTAAAGAAGTTTTCATTTTAAAAATTAAAAAAGGACAATAGCAAAATTAAGGACTTTTACAGAAAATCCAACGTGATTTGATATTTGTCAATCTTCGACTTCGAGTTGGCGAATGGCTAGGAGTTCAAGAACATCCGTTTGAGAAACGCTACGTCAGATAAGAGCGGTAAGTGACCATAAACTGATAATTATTAAAATGGGCAGATGCGCTTTGATTTCCCTAATTAGAAGTTAATTAATTCCTTCAGAAGCTAATTATGGCTTTCAAATTGTTCTCATGTTATTACAAAGTAGCGTTTTAACGTGATTCGTTTATTATAGTAGCTATGATAAAAGCTAGTGAAGAACGAGTGCCGTTTCACACTAAGGGTTCTGTATTTGTTAACAAAATCGGGATATACTCACCTATCGCACTAATAGATCTAAGTAACCAAATTATTTGATTATATTATGGGTGTAAGTTTAATATACTAATAGGCTCATACTAATAAAAAATGTAGCTATTACCGACCCGTTGCAAATCCTACCCATTTAAATAATTTTTAACCGACTCTAAACTTTGTTTTTGCATATTACGCGATTATTCGGCCAATAGCGATCACCGATTTTGATGGATGTTTTTTAGAAAGATAGGTCATAATTCCGAAGTGTTTTAATATTACTTTTCCGACTATTGCAGTGGATTTTTAGTTGTTCTTAATAGTGCATTATTTTTTTACTTATCTTGATAACCTCATAAAACATGATTAAGTGTAGGTAGCTCAAAAACTACTAGTAGGATAATAGGATAATGGAAGGCAAACAAGCAGACGGATTTCCTGTTGGTAAGAAATTCACGCCGCCTAGAAGAAACACCAAAGGTAGTAAAGGTGCGTTGCCAACCTGAGGCCGGGATGTTAGGCCTCTAGTAAAATCAAATTTATCGGCTACCTTACCCTCCGAACCGGAACACATCAATGGCAAGCATTGACATAATAGCGGCAGGAATAGGTAAGGCGGTGGTACCGATCCGGGTGAATCGCTGCGAAACTCTACCACCTAGTCAGATGTCACAGTGTTAGGTAAGCCTATGCTCGCCTTTTACGAGCTTCCTGGCTGGAAGGAAGATGGTCTATTCTGCAAAGGAGCCCGGACCAACACGGGGAACCGTTTCGAGACGTGGTACCCAATGAAATAGTTTGAGTCGGTTTTTGCTGCTTTTGTAGATTCGTCGCAGATTCATGACAAATATTGGAAAAAGCAATGCGTGCCATGCATAAACATTAAACACACGTGGTTTATCCATAATAATATCATAAGTGCGAAAGTCTGTCTTTGTGTCCTTGTATCTGTTGCTTATCCACGGCTAAATCGCTAAACCGATCGTGATGAAATTAAATATGCATATAGGTAAAAAGCTGAGTTCAAAAATAGGCTACAATTTATTTAAAAACCAACTCCCTAGAGATTATTATGGGAGATTAAAGTTTATATGAAAATCCATTTACGTTGGCGGATAAACAACTAGTTTACAATAAAAGTAAAGTATCTTCACGCCCATATCCCCGAAGAGGTAGGCAGAGGCACAACCAGGGCACCCACGATTAGCCGAAGATACTAAGTCCCCCACAATGTGATAGGTGGCAAGCCTATCGCCAACCAGGCACATATCCTATCCCGAGCAACATTTTTTTTTGTTAGAAAATTTGGAAAAACCCAATTTTCTTTTTGTTGCCCGACCCGGGATTCGAACCCGGGACCTCATGCAGTCAAGTCCAACAACTGAACCGCTAGACCACAGACAATAAATATCTAAAACGTTACTAAAGAGGAGGCCGTTCTATATATTCGTAAACTTACAAATTTGAACAAGTAATAATAATAAAAAAAAGCATCTTCATCATCCCAGAAGCGGTGGGCAGAGTCACAACCAGGGCACCTACGACTAGCCGAAGACACTAAGTACCACAATGTAACAATGTAAGTAATATTTAAACCATAACGTGGGACACCCTTTATAATGGGTTTGTTCATGATTCTTATGTTGGACTTATCAACAACCTCCCTGCAACCCGGTTATATAACCAAATATAAGATTAAATGCTACTGTGGATTCGACACAGGAATGAAGTTTTGTGAGAACTAATCCATATTCATAGTCAGTAGTCAGCATTTAAATCTGACTGCAGAAGTCGTCATTACCGTGTCCTAAAAAAGATAATAAGTATATTTATATAAGAGACTTTATTTCAATTTGGCAATACACCAATACCATCTTCAGGTGTACAGGCTACTTCTATCTGTTTGTTTACCTTTAAATACTATGAAAAAATTAGGCCAAATTAGAGGACAGACTTTTTAATTTTGTGGTCAATTTTTATAAAATATATTAGATACGAAGGAACCCCAATATTTTATATGTATTGTTGGAGAACTAAAAAGTCAATATCCTACAGGTTTATAGCCAGCAGATGCTGAATTCTTAATAAAGCAATAAATACAAAATATATTTTCTGTGAAATCACATCTAGAAATGTGAATAGTGCGTTGCCAACCTAATACTGTTATATTAAGATTTTGTCCAAGTGCCTTGTGGGCCGCCCTCAAGAGGGAAGCATAGGTTGAAAAGTTCATTTCCTCCAAGAATCCAGGTGGTAAAGTTCTGTGAAGTAATATGCACGGGTAGGGCTCCACCCCTATTCCTGCAGCCATTCCAAAAGTGTTTGTCACGGCCGTTTCCCGGTTGGGTGAGGTAGCTGGTACACTTGTACATGAGGCCTAACTACCTCAACTTCAAGCGGCTCGTAACATCTAGTGTCTATTGGCCATGGTTGTCCTTTACCATAAGCAGTACTCTTTGCGTATTTGCTCTCATCACATAAGAAAGAAAGTTAGTGAAAAACAATATAGGTTAGCAAATAAATAACCTACAACTTCATATATAAAAAATTAAGCCATATTTCCTTTGTTCCTCGCAACACGCGTGGACGGATGGACCGATTTAGCTAATTCTTTTTTTTGTGTTAGTTATTGTTAGGAGAAAGTTCTTTTAAAGAGAAAAACTGGGAAAATTACAGGAAAAATAGGAAAATATTTTTTTGCTCTCCATACCAACTCTTATAAGCTGTTAACGACGAGCGACACGAACTTTTTTATGTCGGCTAGTCACTACATGGTATAAAAAAGTCGCTTTCCGCTGTCTATCTTGAACGGCTACTGATTTTGATGCGATTTTTTTAATCGATAGTGATTTGAGTGGAAGGTTTATATGTATAAAAAAATAAAAAAGTTTGTTTAACCGTGCTAAGCTGTGGCAGGTTGCTAATAGGTAACAAAAATTTGTCCAACCAGTATAACGTGTTCTGAAATATATATAATTAATTATAAGTGTTGAGTTGAAAATTTAGTTTTTTGAATCCAATTGAAATTAAAGGGAAATTGAATTGCACTAATATTTACACATTCAAAACTGGCCAGTATGTTTATCACTCATAATAAAATACTATATCCTATCCTACTAATATTATAAATGTGAAAGTTTGTAAGGAAGTGTGTATGTTTGTTACTCTTTCACGCTCGAATGGCTGAACGGATTTGGCTGAAATTTAGAACACAAACAGATTGTGGCCTGGATTAACATATAAGCTACTTTTAATCCCAATCGCACAACGAGTTCCTGCGAAAACGCGTGCGAAGGCGCAGATAACAGTTAGTTATTAATAATTTCAATAACTATTTATATAGTCTTGTTTTATGGGAATGGCTTTTTAAAAAAATCAAATTATAAAACCTTCTTGCAAGAAAATGTAAAATTTTTGATATTTCAAACTAAAATCAAATTCAATTGATTTATATTTGCACTAATGTAAAATAAATTTTATTTTTTACATGATGAAGAAAATAATAGAATAATAACTCTATATTGTGCACCAAAATACGTAAACAATAAATAAAGTAGAAATAAAACTTAGAAAAACTAAGTGATATTTTTATAAAGTCGATAAAAAATTTGAATATCGATTTAACATCATCTTTTATAAATTTGTATATTATGCGTCTTCAAAAACTGAACTGGCCAGTATTTTTAATGTTTCGCATATAAAACCTTCTTGCTACAAAATGTTTTTAATAACTCCAAAGATATCCTTGTCTGCCTTGCAAACAAATTAATTATTGTCTAATGTAGCTGCGTTAATCTGTCACTGTGGTCTGTAATTATACGTTTAATGGTCTAGACCGAATGCTACATTGCTGAGATGACCTGTCTAGGTCGTTATGACTAATATCCCAAGTCCAAATATTATAACAGACCTACAAGATGACAGAACATAATGAATCGCTGTTTGATTTTTATGGTCAGTGTTAAGGATGTTTAGAATGAACAAGGTTAACTTTATAAGTTTTTTTTATAGACTAGGAGGTAGCGGCCAGTAATCAAGTAAATATATTATATCTTAAGTCTTAGGCGTGTTAGTCCCGAGTTGAATCGTTTTGTTTGTCACTAATATACCGTGACCTTAACGTAATTGATAACGAACCTCCCGAATTAACACCATAGCCTTTCCTATTCCTGCTAATATTTTATGGTTCCGAATTCAGGTAGCTGGTTTTTTTTCCCGTACGAAGTATTTAATTTATTTTTTTATATTAAAATTCAAATAGGCCGACGGATTTTCATGGTAAGAAATTCATGCCACATAGAGACACCAAAGGTGGTAATGGTGTGTTGCCAACCTAACGCCGAGATGTTAGCCCTCGATCAAAATTAAGTTTACCGACTGCCTAATCTTCTAACCAAAACATATCAACAGGAAGCACTGACGTTATGACAACAGGAATAGGAAAGGCAGTAGTACCAATCTGGCTGAGTCGCTGGAAAAATCGACCACCTATCATAATAGTGCCTTAAAAGTAATTTGATGCTTAGGATAATAATAAATTATCCTTTTTGTGTCTATAGACAACATATGTCTTTCTTGACATTAGAAAAAAAGTCTGATTGCCTTTCAATACTATATAATAAAAATGTTATAACAAGCCTTGGGACACCCATCTCTTCTTATTTAGTTGTTTTTCTTGCAATAATAGTTGTTACTATGAACATTAGCTTGTTTTCTGACTCTTGCTGTTATTTATAGCTGTAGTGTTTGTATGATATTATCATTTTAATTGAAATCGTTTAATAATTGTAGGTGCGTAAACTATAATATTTTTATATGCATTATTTTATTAAACATAATTTAACCACTAGCAAGGATGTGATCAATAATAACGTGTCGATGTTTTTTATCGATATTTTTATTTACCTTATTCTTTGGATCTACAACTCGCACGTAATGGAATCGCTTAAGTTAATTCTAGAGTAATAAGTAATTGAAGCTACTCAAAATGCTAATAGTTAATATTCAATATTAAATTTATAGCAATTAATAACTAAATATGATAATAGGTAGATTTAGAACTACTACGATTTTAGAATATAGTTTTGTTTCTTCAAATTGATGTAATGATAAAGATAGAGCTAATGAAAGTTATGTGAATACATGTTTTTAAACTATGAATATTTTTACTAACGAGTTTATTAATCGCTTCATTGTTGCCCCTTGTCTTAAAAACTAAAACTCGGCAGTAGCGACCATTGTGTTATGGCGTGAAGAATAATAATATAACAACGAACAAACACACTGGTACTCCTTATGGTAAGAAACAACTGTGACCTATAGATAGCATAGATGTTATAGGTGCATCGCTGCCCTATCGCGGAATTTTAATTTTAATTTGATAATTTAGTTACAAAAGTACTTAACATTGTATCTAATTTACAGATAGGATTATTTGTAGTCGATAGTTTGATATCAATATCGATATTTTTTCATTTATAAAACATCGATACTTGTGTAACTACATCGATGTCCTTATTTACGATGTTTGCATCCCCAACCACAAGCGATAACTGGGCATATAAAGTGTCAGTTTTACGACGCAGTAACAAACATGCAAGGCAAACATGTTGTATGGCACGCCCGCATCTGCCGGGACCGAACCCGCGACCCTGCACCCACCCTTTGTGTCCCACCTGTCGACGGATTTATTTTTTGATTTTGTCTTTTAAATGATAACATCGTACTAATTATTCTATTTCTTTCTGGCATAGAGATGTGATAAACCCAACACATGTTATTAGAATACCCTAGTGATTTAATTAATCTTGGATTATGTGTGCAGTACGAAAGTACGAATTAATCCAAATGTTTTTAACCTCTGACCGATAAAAAAAGGTGCCACAAGTTTGACGTGTATGTGTCTGTATGTCAGATGCGTCATAGCTCTACGAAAGGAAATATTTCAACGCAGGTTTTTTTTGCGAATTCGAAATAGTTCTCAGCTACAATTTAGGTATAAGTTTTGCCAGGGATTTTTTTTACTAACCAGGCAGCCTATAGCAATTGAGAGTCGTCCCTGTCTAGATGGTAGAGTTACATAGCTCGCCAGGATCGTCGCTGTCACTATTAAGTTGAGTTTTTTAATGATGGCCAGTAAACTTACCCAGCTTAGTGTCAGCAGTTACTTATCCCACCCTAAGCTAACAGGTTGACAATTAACCACACCTTTATCGTCTTATTAATAAACAAAGATAAAAGCCTTTAAGGCTGCCAATTTTATTATAATTTATAAAAAAGAAGTATCTTCACGCCCATATCCCGAAGAGGTAGGCAGAGACACAACCAGGGCAGCCAGCCGAAGATACTAAGTCCCACAATGTGATAGGTGGCAAGCCTATCGCCTATCGGGCACATATCCTATCCCGAGCAACAATTTTTTTTTGGAAATTTGGAAAAACCCAATTTTCTTTTTGTTGCCCGACCCGGGATTCGAACCCGGGACCTCATGCAGTCGAGTCCAACAACTGAACCGCTAGACCACAGAGGCGATTATAATTTATACTGTAATAAAGACAATAATATGAATTTAAGTCTCGGATTATGTACCTAATGGTGGTATTTTTTTTATCGCACTCACTATACTAATTTAAGTTATCGCTATCTTCTTTTAATGATAGTAACAGAAAGAGACAAAGCAGGTTTATTTCTGTGATATTAGTTTGCTTATGACATACTAGCTGATGCCTTGGCTTTGCCCGCGTTTTTACAGTAACCCGTGTTGCGATCTGGATTAAAAGTAGCCTATATATTAATCCAGGTCACGATCTATCTGTGTTCCAAATTTCAGACAAATCCGTTGAGATATACGAGGTGAAAAAGTAATAAACATACACACATACTCACGAACTTTCGCATTTATAATATTAGTAGGATTTACAGACTTTTAATCTATTCTTTAGAAAACGATTATTAAAAACATCACAATGTACGGATTAATCTGGGGGCTTATTGCGTATCTTTTTAGTGATACCCACTGATCATGACTAAAAAGATATCAGCCCCCTGACATGTCTAAAATATTCCACCTTTTTTCTTTTTGTTTAATTGGAAAAAGATAGCGTACAATAAGTTTAGTTAGTGTTTACCATAATTATCACTCATGTCTATACAGTGTGTGGGTGACACTTATATTATGTCCTAAAATAATGGTTTCGATTGCCTGTTCTTCTGTCTTTTTTAAAATGGCTAATGCTTTGCTTGCAGTTCAAACAAATTCACCGGTCTTTTTCTATATTATAAAAACACTAGCTGACCCAGCAAACTTCCTATCGCTTGACATTAATGCTTCGACAGTAGCGCTGTCTGACAGACAGTCAGTGACAGTGTCGGATCAGATGTGAAACATTCCAAAATCAACAACTATTAAAAATTTTTAATTGTGAATTATGAATCTAAACCATTCTCGAATTTACTTGAACACACACAAAAAGTTTTATCAACATCGGTCCAGTCGTCTAGAAGGAATTCAGTGTCAAACACACGAACACAAGAATTATATATATAAAGATGTTATACATACAAGAAAGCTCAATAGCTTGAAAATGTCCGTGCAACAGCTTTCTTCAACGGATGTCGCAAGTTTGTGTATTCTTCAGAACCAATTAGGTAAGTGTAATTTGCAAATGTGTCTCTTACATTGTTTTTGAGTATCCAGCTGACGTAACTTAACGGCTAATTTATTTTACAGGTACACTCGGCTAGAATTATATGATATACTAGCTGACAGGCAGACGTTGTTCTGCTATTTTTTTTCTGTGATTCACCCTCATCACATAGCGTAATAAAAAAAGATAGTAGACGATTTTCAGACTTACTCAATATGCTCACAAAATTTCATGAGAATCGGTCAAACCGTTTCGGAGGTACAGTAACTAACATTGCGACACGAGAATTTTATATGTAAGGTAAACAAGTATTTATATTATACTAGCTGACAGGCAGACGCTGTTCTGCTATTTTTTTATCTGTTAGTCGGTCAGGCATGAAAAATAGATAGTAGCTGATTCTCAACCTCACAGAACATGCATATAAAATTTGATAAAAATCATTAAAGCCGTTTCAGAGGAGTGCGGTAACTAACATTGTAACACGGGAATTTTATATGTAAGACTAGCTGACTTAGCAGATGTTGGTCTGCTATATTTTTAATATGATTTAAGTAAAAAAATTGGGGTGAGTCACCTTCATCGCTTAGGGGTAGGTATGAAAAATAAATGTTGGCCGATTCTCAGATCAACTCAACAAAAAAAAAAAAAAGTATCTTCACGCCCATATCCCCGAAATCTAGGCAGAGGTACAACCAAGGCACCCACGACTTCATCTACTCAATTTGCTCACAAAATTTCATGTGAATCGGTCAAGCCGTGTCGGAAGAGTTCAATCACGCACACCGTGACACGAGAATTTTATATATTATATTTTCACAGATTGTAGAGTGCTTACCTATTCCTATCGATACCACCACCGTGGTACCAATCCGGGCGAGTCGCTGCTAAACTCTACCACCTAGTCAGATGTCACGGTGTTAGTGACGGTGAGCCTATGCTCGCCTTTTACGAGATGCCTGACAAGGAAGGCAGATGGTCTATTCTACAAAGTAGCCCGGACCAACACGGAGAACTTGCTGCTTGCTTACTGACCTCTCACAATAAATGTCTCTGGTCAATGTGACTTCAAACTAACAGAGCCGTACGGGTAATTTAAACCTTAGGCCCAAGCTGTGTCACCAAAGAATTAGCCAGAAGTACAACCAGGGCACCTAGCCGAAAACATTAAGTCCCACAATGTGATAGGAGGCAAGCCTCTCGCCAATCGGGCACATTTCCGATCCCATGCAATTTTGAAAAACACAGTTTCTTTTTGTTGCCCGACCCGGGCATCGAACTTGAGACCTCGTTAAGCCAATGCCGGGCCGCTAGACCTTAGAGACGATATAAAAAAGATGACTTACTTAATTATAACGCTAACTGTACAGAGCAGTCGGTTAGCACATTGGAGCTTACATTGTTTTGTTTAAATAATTGTCTCGGAGTAAACGGTAAACGTTTCACATTATTATAGAACAATGGCGTCGGGGAGTAATTTGTCAAGAGATAAATCCTTGGGATAACCGACAGATATTCCTATGTTACGTCGTGTATGTACGAATTGTTTCAATATGTGCTAGGTACAGACTAGACGAACGATAGAGAAAGCAGTCGTTTTAGTTAGTCGCCAAAAAGCGTCCTCTTCCTAACCAACGTCTATACACCTACCTATGTCTATACACAAGCCTAGAGTACTTTAGCTTAAATTTTATCAGAGGCATGCAACGGCTTATCTATTTTATCTCTGCCTACCCCGTAAGGGACTTGGCGTGAAGATATGTATGTATGTATGTTTTTTTTATTATTATGTGAGATGTCAATGAAAAGGGTGTTGATGTTTCGAAACAACCCGGGTGATATACATAATAAATGTTATAAGTGGGCCACTGAACTGTTGCCGGGATGGTTGGCCTATAGTACAAGTCTACCGGCTACCCTACCGTTCAGATATTACAGAGTCAATATGGCGGCAGGAATAGGTAGGTGGTGGATACCTACACCAGCAAGTTGTTGCACAGTACACTATAGTAGTTGATGTTCAATTTCGTGTCCATTTTGAGGAGAATGCCCCTAAAAAACTAAAAAGATCTTGAAAAAGGGGAGGGACTTGGCGTGAAGATATGTATGTATGTTTTTTTTTATTATTGTGTGAGATGTCAATGAAAAAGGGTGTTGATGTTTTTCGAAACAACCCGGGTGATATACATCATAAATGTTATAAGTGGGCCACTGAACTGTTGCCGGGATGGTAGGCCTATTGTGCAAGGCTACCGGCTACCCTACCGTTCAGATATGACAGAGTCAATATGGTGGCAGGAATAGGTAGGTGGTGGATACCTACACCAGCAAGTTGTTGCACAGTACACTATAGTAGTTGATGTTCAATTTCGTGTCCATTTGGAGGAGAAGGCCTCTAAAAAAATTAAAAAGATCTTGAAAAAGGGGAGGATCTTATTTATTTTCCGAATGATGAAATATCTGTGATGTGTTGTAAAATATATTGCTACTAAATTAAACAATTTTAGCAAAGATTGTTAGCATAGTTAAAAAAATGAGAATAAGAAAAGATAAAGCTAAAAAGTGACCAATAGTTTGGCAAATCTTTAGACTGATAGTGGCGGCCCTGGGATAGCAGCTCCGTCTGCCCTGTTTTAAATACAGCCCTGGTTAAGATCAATTGTGATTAAATTATTGTTCTTCAAAACCTGGATGCTGCACGATTCGTAGCTAGACTTGGGCGTTATAACATACAACAGATAATATATTTTAATATAAAGTTCTAACGATCTAATCGTTATTTATTTTCAACGCTGACTGTTATAATATTTATTATTACTCGGCAACATTAGGTAGTTATTCGTCTGACAGTGCAGTGACAGTGACTTGTGTCTAACTTAGAGTAGACTTGGGCATAACCGTTATATTTTTCTAATGCATTATACGTTATATTATATTTTTATAACTGTTGTTTTAAACTGTTATAATATATATTATATTATTTTATCGTATTGAAGACGCAACGATGTAGGGTCTAATACTGAATACACGAACGAAGCTCACACTAATATAAAATCAAAACAATTATAATTTATGTTAGCGTTATATTTTCATGTAAGTAAAATTTGTTTTTG
>NJDC01000085.1:111208-124416 GCA_002245475.1 Calephelis virginiensis
TCTTCCAAATTTCAGACAAATCCGTTCAGCCATTCGAGCGTGAAAGAGTAACAAACATCCATACATACATACTTACAAACTTTCGCATTTATAATATTAATAGGATTTGAAAGACCATAATTTCGAGGTCGTACTGTCTGTACTATCTGTGCTTCTAAGCCCCGTATACTCATACGGGGCTTAGAAGCACAGATAGTGGATCAATCGTAGTTGGGAATGAATAGCCAGTAAAACTGTTGCCCTCAAGTTCCCTGCTTCACGAGTATGAAAGCTAAGATCACGACATCAGGATCCGAATATCTGCTTCTTGGTCGTAATTGGGAGAGCTTATATATGTTCTCTGTGACAAGAGAACTCTGTAAGGTTACTCATGAACCTCGATTTTATGCAAAGAGGAAATTAGAATGTCAACCTAGGTCTTCCCAGGTACCTACAAACCTACGGATTGTATATCTGCTTTGTCAATCTTTCATCTGTCATTCTTTTTACATGGCCGAACTAGCGGAGCATGCTTTTTCCATTTAGCACCAACACTTTCTTTCAATCCCACTCTTTGTCGGATCTCACTGTTACGAAACGGTCAGCGAGAGTATCGCCACAGATTTCCCGTAGCGCTCTCTATTATTAACTATTAACTGTTAAGTTACGTTACTGTTAAGTTTAATGTCTTATATGTAATACCATTGTTTAAATCTGATCTTCCGTATAGTAGCCAGGCCAGGCCGGGTCTAAGAAGACATATACAATAACTTTATATGACCAAAATGAAAATGCTGAGACGGATGTACGACGTTAAGAGACGAGACCTATTCCTGTCGCCATAACGTCCAATGCTTGCCGTTGAAGTATTCCGGTTTGGAGGATTAGGCATCCGGTAAACTTACTTTTGCTCGAGGCCTAACATCCCGGCCTCAGGTTGGCAGCGCACCATTACGACCTTTGGTGTCTCTAGGCGGCGTCAATTTCTTACCATCAGGAAATCCGGCTGCTTATTTGCCTTTCATTATCATAAAAAAAAGAAAAAAAAGATCAGATTCGTAACGTGTACATTCTGCTGCTGCTGAGTACATGAGGCTGCTCCAGCCTCTGGAAACGCGGTAAGTATAGTTGATAAGACAAAGGAAACCCGTCTTCATTGGTTTGGCCACGCCGAGACCGAGAGAATATGTATTTAAAATGCCTTGACCTAACAGTTTCAGTAACAGTTCCAGAAAGATCTAGAAAGCGTTGGTTTGACGTTGTGAAGGAGGTTTTCAGAGCAATTTTTGGCAATTGTAACTTTATTGAATTGAATTGTATACTTTTTGAATCACTTGAAGTATCTCGATAAAGCATAAGATAAAAAAACAGTGTAACTCATAAATGTCCCATTGTATGTTAAAGTTTTATTATTAATATAAAAATCTAAAGAAGTCGTGGGAAAACTATTTCATATAACACAAGTATTGCTCCGACCCGCTAAGCATTAGTAAAGGAATGTACGATTTATTCTTAAAGAAATACACATTATACTTATTGCAATGTGTAACGGGTGACAATCGTGCCCCACACACGTTATGGCGTGTAAATATATGGAACAATAATTGAGACGCTAACGCAGCGAGTTTAAGGAAATATTTGCGGAACACACTCACCGTCTTATTAATAAACATGGACTAAGGTAGAAGTAAAATTAAGTTGATATTATAGTCTGTATCACATTATTATAAAGACTATACGAGTTGAACCTTGGCATATTTTACTCCTTGTTTATTTTAAGTTAATTATTATAAAATACTCAGTGCTATAGCAAGAGATAGGTAAATCACCGAGATTAAAAGATGGTCGCAAAAAACATTCGCAGATCCAGAATGAGTTACTAGATGTATCTATTGCGCGGGGGTTAACCTGTTATTTGGAGTTATAATGATAAAAAAATTATTTAGACATTGAAATCATGATAACTATACAAACCAGGTGTAGTTTTATCTTGTACAGAAGTATCTTCAACATATCTTCACGCCCGTATCCCCAAAGAGGAGGCCAAGATACAACCAATGCCCACACGAGTAGCCGAAAACTTTGAATCCCACAATGCGACAGATGGCAAACCTATAGCCAACCGGGGACAAATCCAATTCCGGGCAATGATGTATTGTATTTGAAAATTAAAAAAAAAAACACATCTTCTGTCTGTTGTCCGACCCAGAAATCGAACTCAGAACCTCATGAAGTCACGCAATTGACCACTTACTTACTTAAGCTCAGTAAATGTTTTATTCATTTATAGAATTCAAAATAACACTGATGTTATGTTTGATTTTTACATAAAAACAATAGAAATATAGATCCGTGTGTCGACATACATTGCGGATTTAATATGGACTGTCATTATCGATAAGACACGCGCTAATTCACTTGTCTTGTCGCAGTTTATCGACGCTTGTTGAAATTTCGCACGCGGTGGGCTCTCTTGATGGCCACGGACTCATAAAATGTTATATTTTAACGCTTTACATCATAGATGTAGGCAGAGAAAACATGCTGTAATTTCACTAATAAATATAGCCGCTTCGCCTTCCGAGCATAGTTAACCATTAAATTAATATAACTGTCAAAAATTGTTTGTTGATTCGCGGCGAAACCTGGACAAATCGTGACATACATAAACAGGATACATATACCGATAGCTTAATTAATTCCCATGGAATTACGGAAAAGCCAAGTCAAAGTTGCGTACGTCAGTCTAATAAAAATTAGGGAAACGTTTTCTTTTCCTCGCAATTGTGAGTAAAACCATATAGCTATTGATTAATTTAGAAAAATAAGTTATTACATTATTGCAATTAAGTATCAGCTAAACGCGTGTCTATTGACGATTACACTCGAGGAAAATACATGATTGTGTTATTGAAATTATCAGCCAAACGTCTGCATATAGATTATTAGGTACAATTGAGAAAAATACATTAATATTTAAACTTTTGAAGTTATTAACCAAACGCGTGTTCGTCATTGCACTTGAGACAGTATAATTAACATATACATTTTATTAGAATAGATGGCAAACAAGCAGACGGATTCACGCAGACACCAAAGCCCGGGATCTTAGGCCTAGGGTAAAAGTAAGTAATGGCTAGCACTGACGATATGGCGACAGGAATAGGTAAGGTAATGGTACCCATCAGGACGAGTCGCTTCGAAACACTACCACCTAGTAGGATGTCACGATGTTAATGATGGACAGCCTATGTTCGCCTTTTACGAACTGCCTGGTAGAAAGGCAAATGGTCTATTCTGCAAATGAGCCCGGAAAATGAAAGGTGTGACCAACTTTGCATATTTATATAATGTCATAAGTGTTATGGTTTAAAATAATATATAAATAAGTCGCTTCTGTGGTCTAGCAGTGTAGTTGTTGGACTTGACTGCATGATGTTCCGGGTTCGAATCCCGGGTCGGGCAATAAAAAGAAAATTGGGTTTTTCAAATTTTCTAATAAAAAAATGTTGCTCGGGGTTGGAAATGTGTCCGGTTGGCGATAGGCTTGCCACCTATCACATTATGGGACTTTGTGTCATCGGCTTGTCGTGGGTGCCCTGGTTGTGCCTCTGCCTAACTCTTCGGGGATATGGGCCTGAAGATACATTTATAAGACCGTTAATCTCACTAAAATGAGCCCGAACTTCAAACCAAAATAGCATTACCAAGGAGACGTTTTTGACAACAGATTTTTACATTTAACTCACGCAATAAAATAATTAATCAATTTTAAAAGACATTTCTATTTGTGATCAAAATGTTTTAAAATAATGAAGAAAACAGCCAGCGGGTGCGGCAGCTGTGGCATGATTTATGGTTGACTTTTTAATGGCTTTTCAAAAAACCTTCGAAAAAACAAACCATATGGGAATCTGTGGATCGTGCAACATTGTCATACAATTTAATGACGTGTCAACTGTTTGCAAACATTCCTTTGTCTTCAAATTCCAAAAAAAATAAGGAAAACTACTACACTTGTTACAGAGTAGTAGACAAGAGCGCCAGCAAGAGAAAATATGGTCGAAGTTTTTTCATAATTATTGAATTTCGTGTTAATATTGGGTGAAATTGGTCACTTTTGTGGCATTTTGTACAGTAAAAGTGCACAAATGGAATAATCATGAAGAAGAACAGCTTATGTAATAAGGCCACCGCTTTACCCAAGAGCCTGACATGACTTACTGATGACTTATGACTAATTATAATTGATTAAAATTTATATAAAATTCGATGCAATTTCCTACTTGACTAATAGCAAAATACTAACGTGAAGGCCAAAACCTAACGAAAGAAAGAATGAGTAGTAGACATTTTTTTAACCACGGAGCAAGAAAAAACATTGTGAAGGTTAGTTATTAAAGATATCAGCCTACATTTTTAATATTAATCTTTATCACAACTAGAAAAAGTCAGTAACATAAATGTATAAAAACAGTAATTTGACATCGATGATTTTTATAGTTTGCAACAACAGGAAAACAATGTTTATCCCTCAAATTGAACGAAAGAGCAATCTAAGTACAATGATGAAATATCAATAAAAGTTTTTTAACTATAATCTGGTTCTTTAAACATCGGGATTATAAATACAGTCCTCAGCTCGCCGAGATCGGACCAAGCAAAATCCCTGTACAGGTATGCTCAGCGGTGTCTTTCAGCAAGAGCTGAGAGACACGGCTGATCATATTTTGTTTATAAATTGCATTTGTATTCCCCAATGAGGCCGGCATAGTCACCATGAGTGAACTAAGGCCTCAAAAAAAATAAGATAAAAAAAAAATTATA
Organism: Calephelis virginiensis; assembly: GCA_002245475.1. Classification (NCBI taxonomy): domain Eukaryota; kingdom Metazoa; phylum Arthropoda; class Insecta; order Lepidoptera; family Riodinidae; genus Calephelis; species Calephelis virginiensis. The sequence goes on from NJDC01000085.1 coordinate 116,015, forward strand.
ATCTGGTGGTGTTTTCACATTGTGAGAATGACAATATCTTTACTATCCAATTTAAAGCCTTTTTGCTTACTAGCTGTTAGGTATAATATATCCAAGTATTTTTAAACTTTACAAACGAAACCTATAGCTTTCAAAACGGATCTGATTTCTCGACTTCACTATCTCAAATACAAATAATTTTTAAGTATTAGCGTTAGAAATACTTAAAAGGAAACAGATTTCTAATACGAATTTCTAAACGGGCTGTCACTTGTGTGAAGGCGGGGCGGCATGTGCTCCAATTTCAAAAATGGAACTCATTCGGATATGGAACTTCCGATTCTTCTTTTTGAATGTAAAAAGAGGTTCTAAGTGCACATGTGTCGGAGAACACGTGCTAACGCTTCAATACCTGATGCTTTTTTTCTAAGTCTGTGTTTTTTTCGAAATATAAAGGTTTACTTTTTATAACGATTACTTCATAACTATGTAAATTATTGTTGTGGAATAATAATTCAATAGCTAGATTCTCGGATCACGAGTTACGAATAGTTTTGAATGACATTCGATTTGTGACGTTGAAAAACATTGTAATTAATATTTTATTTTGGAGTTTTGGCGGCATCGTAAATTAAGGCAGTCGTAATTTTTTCATTATTATTGAATTTCGTGTTTATATTGAGTGAAATTGGTTAATTTAGATGGAAATCAGATCAATTTTGTTCAGTGAAAGTGCACAAATGAAATAATCATTAAGAAATTAGTTTATCGTCTATTTCCTCGCTGCCGTCAAATCTCCTAGATGAACTTGAGTAACGAAGCCACCGCTTTACTCAAGACCCTGACCTGACATACTTTGTCATAGTTACTAATGACTGTATAAGAATTAACTAACTTGATATTGGCAAAGTAGTCGTGAAAAACGATCGAAAGCCATATTTATAAATGAAGAAGAAGAGATTCCTTGTATGGTGATATATAGTTTGTGGTTGGCGATGGTCACTTACTATCAACGCCTGCTAGTTTGCCTTCGTAAACAAAACCAGGACATCCGTCTGCTTCTGAGCCTTACAATATTAAAAAAAATCAACCTTTACTTTCTTTATCCGTTTGTCTTGTACATGCACTCAAATTTCATTCGTATTTTTAATCCAACTTGTTCTATAACTGGCTGAATAGAACGGTGCATTAGAATAAAAAAAAAACTATGCTGCACTTCCTAGTTTTTGTCACAGCAGCTGCATACTAGCACGTGCTACCAAATTAAGAGGACCACACCAATCGTTTTCACATTTACTACTACTTGCCTTTGTATTTGTTATGCAAGGTAATGTTTGTGTAGTTGTATAAGTGTTTCTTATTTTTACTTAATGTTTTAAGTTAAAGTTAATAGTTTTTAGAGTGAAAAAAAACATGGTTTTAAAATACCAATACTAGCTTTAAACATTTTTTTCAATTGGGATGACTGTTCAAATGCTTTTAATATTTTTAATTTCGTTTTTTGAATAAAAAAGGACGAACTTATTAAGAGGAATGTAAAATTACAATTGAAATTCGAATTCAAATTTTATTCTTATTTTAAATGTCGATTAAAGATGGCTAACTTTGTCACTATAATATATGGATTTTGAACAATCAAAAGGTTGTTTTTTATAAGTTTTATGGATTCAAGCAGAATAAAAGTAGGTATATACTTTAAGCAATTGTACACTGCAAGATCGTTTGGGGAACTATTACCACTATATTTTGTGGCATTAGGCACTGAATAAGCACATGAGTCTCTTGATGGTAAGAGACAATCGTGGCCTATGGATACCATAGATGATATAGGTGCTTCGCTGCTGTCGGGATGTTGGCTTACTGTTTTATCGCCAATATTAATAATCAATCCTAATCCAAAACCTGCTGTCCAAGATTGATATTGTGATCCATTTTATGTTATCGCTTGCCAATAACATATCTGTGGACAGGATAAATATGGCAATTAGGTATAGGATATAATCCATCTTTAAAGATACATTATTAACATTGGCCGTAAGTCTACCGGTTACCCTACCCTCGTAAGGTAAAACTTAAATTAAAAATTTATTCATCTAATTAAATGCATCTAATAATTTTAATATGAAAAATGGGTTTCTTAAACGGTGGTGTTATCATTTATGGCTTTCGTCGGTGGTCATGGCGACTGACTGAGAAACTTATTGTTATTTGTATATTTATCTTTTTTTTAAGATTTTAAGTGTATTTATTTTTTATGTGTTTTGGGTGACAATAAAGAGTTATTCTATTTTATTCTATTCTATATATTGCTTTCCAATGTTATTTGAAACTGAATCCACAACCAAGTCGGCAGCATCTACAGGAGACGATTGTTTCTTACCAAAAGAAAAGATTTGAATATAGGGACTATTGTATATTATTTCCATCGTCTGGCATGTCTGGCTATAAAAAAGTCAGTCGGTATTGCCTGCCACCCACTATCAGAAAAGTGACATAACCTAAACCATGTCTAGCACAGCCACATCCAAATTTTTCCCGGACCGTACCATAGTGTTCATTATAATGCTCAGGTTTCTTTGCCTTTCATATTAAAATTTAAAAAAAAACTTTTTTTATCACTTACTAGCTGCTACCTGCGGCTTCGCCCGCGTTTTCACAGAAACCCGGTGTGCGATCGGGATTAAAAATAGCCTATATGTTAATCCAGGTCACAATCTATCTGTCTTCCAAATTTCAGACAAATCCGTTCAGCCATTCGAGCGTGAAAGAGTAACAAACATCCATACATCCATACTTACAAACTTTCGCATTTATAATATTAATAGGATATGGCAATGCGACCTTACAGTCTTTGGCATTGGCAGTAAGTTAATTTTAAGCAATAAAATGTGTAAAATGTCGAAACTAGAACGTGTAAACACAGATTTGATTTTTGTAACATAATAACTTGAACAATGACTGCAATTATCATATTAACACGAATTAAACAGTGGTGATTATTAAACAATGAAAAAACATAAAGGAGAGGATTTATATTTCCCCGTATTTGTCCGGGCTCCTTTGCATAATAGACCATCTGCCTTCCTGCCAGGCAGCTCGTAAAAGGCGAGCATAGGCTTACCGTCACTAACGTCGTGACATCTTACTAGGTGGTAGAGTTTCACAGCGACCCGGTTTGGTACCACCGCCTTATGCCGCCATAACGTCATGATGTGTCCCGGTTTAGAGGGTAAGGTAGCCTGTAAAAATACTTTTGCTCAAGGACTAACATCCCGGCCTCAGGTTGGCAACGCACCATTACCACCTTTGGTGTCTCTAGGCGGCGTGGAAGTCCGTCTGCTTGTTTGCTTTCCAATATCATAAAAAAATTTGTTATAGCGCATAAGTTTCTACGGAGTAGTCCGATTTTGATATTTACTTATTGGATAGCATGTAAGTCTCATATAGTTTATATGATAATGGATATAGTACTTTTATTGAGTTAAACTTAATAATAATATTTAATTGTTTATTAAGATGATATAATATTGAGGTTGTAGTCTGTTTCGTACAATTTTTAAGGAAGGGCTAGGTTTTACTACCTATTAACATATACTTCTATATATTAACTATCTTCATCACTTGTGCCAAAACCCAAAATTATATTTCTTACTAGATGTTAGACCATAACTTGGATTATATGATAGAGGTCCACAGAGTAGAGTTTATCATCTGCATCTCTTCCAGGCAGTCCTATGATGAGATAGCTAGGTGGACCAATTTCGATAATTCTTGTATTTTGTTTTGTTAGTTGTTGTCAGGAAAAAGACTACAGTCGAAAAATGAAAAAAATACAGTTAGGACAGGACAACGTTTGTCGGGTCGGCTAGCATTAAATAAATATTAAGTTTGTAGTCTAAAACTAAGATTTAAGGATAAAGTTTGACTGTAAAAAATGGTTAAATAGATAAATTGAAAAGGTACAGGGCCAACTATTATAGCTTTCCATTATAACTTATTTAATAAAAGCTGTTTATCCGCAACGAATAGGTTTTCATACAAACGTATAGTAGTACTATTTAAATTATGCGCTTTGGCTATATTCGTCAATTTTCGGAAATCCGAATGTATTTTGAAGATATCTTTATAGAGTTGTTATTACATAATCATTTCGCTTAAATTTAGATTAGTCAACTAATTAAAAAATAAAAGTGTAAAGTGTAAAAACTGTAAAGCCCTAGCGCATAATTTAAATAGTAGTACTTACTATACATCAATTATACATTCCTCTATAGTAATACGAGTAGTCCCAGCTTGATTTTGACAAAACTAGTAGCCTGTGTTTGAACTCGTGTCTTCACCTACATGCTTATAAGTTTTCATCGCAATCGGTTCAGTGGTAAGCCGTAAAAAGCGACAGACAGACAGTCTTTCGCATTTACATTATTAGAATAGATTCATAAATTAACTCACAGATTGCTGGTAAAGGTAGACGAAGAAACATAAATTCAAATGAAAAGTGACCTAAACATTTATTGTAGAAACTAACAAAGTGAAAGATGTAATAAAATTTAAGAAACACTTGCCATTTACGATATTCAAATAATAGTTCACAACTATTAATGAACATTTATTATTTTTTTATTAGCTCAAAAGAAATTTGCCGAATCTGCATAGAGCGAAGCTAATTCAAAAGCGTTATTCTGTAAAAGAATTGCGATGGGGCTTCGATTTAATTTTTTATTGGTTTAAAATTTTCTATGAATCGTTTAGATTTTAACCGACTCCAAGAAGAAGTAGGTTAAATATGTGTGTATACGTATTATCACAAAGGTGATTAGACCTCATTTTGTTTATGGGTTTAAAATTTTCTACGAATCGTTTAGATTTAACCGACTCCAAGGAGACGTAAGTTACATCTGTGTGTATTTTTGTATATTGTTGTTTGAGTTTTTGAGTTATGTATGTCTAATAATGTAAATATGTTGTCTACTTGATGCTGTGGTAACGAATTCAAAGCCAGTTTTTTTTGCAGTTTTGATCCCTTGAAATTATAGTAATTAATATATTTTTAATCCTGGGCATTAGATGATGAAATCCTGGCTTGCCACCTATCACATTGTAGGACTTCGGCTTCTGCTTGTTGTGGGTGCCCTGGTTGTGTCGTCGGGATATGGGCATGAAGATACATTTTTTTTGTAAAATACTGAAACAACTAAATATGCGAATGGATCAGACCCTGAATTATTAATTACAATTACAATTATATACATATCTTCACGCCAAGTTCCTTATAAAGTAGGCAGAGAGTAACGAATGACAAATCTGACGATCCTTGCAAACTTTTCTGTATTCCTACGCAGTCATTACCTCTCATACATACACGCCGGTTTCGGATACTCTTGACACCACCCTCAGTTAATAATCGAGCGATTTGATCGTGGATATCGGTCTAGGTACATACATCTATCTTTTTCTTCTTCTTTCTTTACATAATATGGACTTTATTGCGTCAGGCACAATAATTCCGCCAATGTCTTGAAGTGAAAGAAACACTGGAGAGCTTCTTTGATTTACGGGTTCAAAGCTGAGAAAAACCCAAAATTCAGACAACATCTATCTACATTCGAAAAGTATATCTGCTTTGTCAATCTTTCATCTGTCATTCTTTCCACTTGAGTATGCCCTTTCTCATCGTAACACCAACAATTATTATTACATTTTTGTGACAATGGTTGGTCAATGATACACAAAAACTAAAGTTAAATAAACACTGAAATAATTTAACACAAATCCACAGAAGTGCCTACAAATATCTAGAAACAAATCTTTTGCAATGTTTAAATGATTTGTAATAATAATAATACTTAGTCGTCGCAATGATAATGATGATACATTTGACTAATTACCTTTTAATTACAGTAATTTAATGTTACATTTTATTTAGTAATCTAATCTACATTCACAAAGAAATTGTATTATTTGTCCTTGCCTTTAAAAGACAAGTATATTTTATAAAGTTATTTATTGCTAAATAACTTGCAATTTTTTAATCAAGGCTATCTTACCATTTTAATAATTCATTTAGTATTTCTACGTTTAGAGTTCTTATATCGATGATGGGATAGGGACATTTTATAAGCAATATTAAAAGGAAATAACCTTACTTTAAAAGTAGTTACATCGATTATGTTGTCGGGAAATTTTATAAACAGTGTTAAAATGATATGACAAACAGTCATTACGATTTTTTTAGATTCATTTAATAATAAATAGCTCTTCTCTGAAAGGCTTATATCTGTCTTCTTTGCCATGGCGCCAACATGTTTTTCCTGTGGGTTTAATCTCTTAAGTCGAAGTATGTATTTAAATATTAAGTTAATAAACTGTAGCTGCCCTACTCCGGACACGAACTCGAGACCTCACGTAGCTAACTCCACTCTGGGCTACCAGACCACAGAGACTTAGTTTATGGGGAGTACCTGCAACGCGTTATACAATACTTTGTGCTACTGCAATAGGGTCAGTGCTTCTTATTTTCGGTTTCAATGGTAGTCGGAAAACTTACGTTTAGAATCTTAGGTTAACAACGCACCATTTTTATGTCTATAGGAGATGTGTTTTACTACCATCTGGAAAGTTGCCACCTTGCTTAATTACCTTTGACAAGAGAAAACTGCCAACTACTTACTACTAATACTTGAAAAAGTCAACCGCAATTTTATTCTGTTTTCAATGTGGTCAACTTAAAGCGGTCAAACATTGTAGTATTGTAATAATATGAGGGATTGTTTATCGCTTCTTTAGTCTGTTGAAAAACGAATTAGGAAAAAGTAAATAAACAAAAGTCGCCTCTGTGGGCTAGCGGTTAAGGTGTTGGACTTGACTTAATTAGGTCCCGGGTTCAATCCTCGAGTCGGTCAACCAAAAGAAAATGGGTTTTTTAAATTTTTGTTAAAAAAATAACGTTGCTGGGGTTTGCATATGTGCCTTGTTGGCGATAGCCTTGAACTTATCACATTATGGGACTTGGTATCTTCCGCTAGCCGTGGGTGCCATGGTTGTATCTCTGCCGAAGGGTATACGGGCCTTTATTTTTTTTTACTTGATGTAAGAGAGGAAGATCAAAACATCCTCTCCGCGTTCATACGTCATTGTCATACGTCTTCTTCTTTGTTATTCTGAAGATATACCAACAAATAATTAATAGGTATTGTCCACCTATTATATACCTGGGCCACGCATTTGTAAAATGGTTAACAAATGTTGTGGTAACTTGGATGTTTTTTCTGATTCAATAGTTAAAAATAAGAAAAAAAAATATGTAAATAATTTTGCAAACTTTACTTTAGTAAATATTTATTATTTTTAATCAAATGTTTTAACTTTATTACACAGTAAATTTATATTAATTTATTAATAGAAAATAATTATGAGTGTAAAAAAAGATATGTGAATTTCATGTTTTTACCTGTAGGAAGTTGTGCAACCATATTTGTTATTTTTTATAGTATGCACAAATTAGATTTTTGTAACAACTATTGGTAAGCCCGATTAATAAAATAAAATAAATAAAATTTATATAATTAAATACAGCAAAACCAAACATTAACATAAATATGTCATATACACGAGCTTGACTCCAACAGCAAGAATTCTGTCTACATTTCAATTGGAAACACAAAAAACAAAGACTGTCATAAACTTGGACAATTTCGTGGGATAGAAAATTACCATCGTACATAAATATGTACGATGTAAATACTTGCTAATAATGAAATGACAGCTTTCAATGTCACGATTTGAAAACATAATTTTGGGTTTCCAGAATACGGCCGTAGTGTAGGTCAGGTCATAGTGCGAGACATTAGCTCGAATCACTTTCACCTGTTCCATTAGTCAGCGTCTATAGCATTAGCCGTGAACAATTTTACTTTTATACCTCTTGTTGCTCATTTTAGATAGCATCTACGGTTAACAAACTTTATTTAAATTAGGAAGAGAGAGGGATGTGATGATCCCATCACCGATCCATTATATACCACTATAACCACGACCAACCACAAGGACAGGCATTTATGTGATTTGGGTATTTCTGAATCTGGATGTTTAATAAATGTATGCCGAAATCTATTAAGGTAGAATAAGAAAAGCTTTTACAGAATTTATCTTTCTATAAGAGTACTCGCAAGTATTTCTATATTAGATGACATCGTTTACCCGCAATACAAGCATATTTAGAGTCTACTTACTAACTTATGGTCTAGAAAAATTGTATATTTCGTCCAGGGGTGAAAGTATCTTTACGCCCATATCCCCGAAGAGGTAGGCAGAGGCACAACCCACGACTAAGTTCCACGATGTGATAGGTGGCAAGCCTATCGCCAACGGGGCAATATCCATACCAGGGACATTTATTTTTTATCCACCATAACCTAGGTAAG
>NJDC01000085.1:125165-148684 GCA_002245475.1 Calephelis virginiensis
ATGACCCCATCACCGATCCATTATATACCACCATAACCACGACCAACCACAAGGACAGGCATTTGTGTGATTTGGGTATTTCTGGATCTGGATGTTTAATAAATGTATTCTGAAATCTATTAAAGTAGAATAAGAAATGCTTTTACAGAATTTACCTATCTATGAGCGTACTCGTAAGTATTTCTATATTAGATGACATCGTTTACTCGTAACACAAGCATATTTAGGGTCAATAACTTATGGTCCTATACCCTATATAACCTAGGAAAGATTTCTTATTACCCCTTGTCTTTCATAATTTCATTGTATATTAGTGTACTCGTTGACCTCGTAATGACCTAAATTTTAGCCTGTGCTCGCCTCTTACGAGCTGCCTGGCAGAGCGGCAGATAGTCTACTCTACTCAGTAGATCCGGACCAATACGGAAAATCTAGTTTAAATATTTTTAGATAACTCAAATGTTAACAGGAATAGATGATGGAGTAATCCAAGCAAGTTGTCACAAATCTCTGCCACCTAATCTCAGTCACAGTGTTAGTGTTAGCGTTATGTCAATAAAATCTTTTTTAATGTATAAAAATACAAAGTGACATCACCGTCTGTCGCAAATGGTCTGGCACATGCTAATCTAAATATAGCTGAAAGAATCTGCCATGTGCATACCAAAAAACAGACAGACAGCGTGCAAGGCAAAAACCTAATACATCTCCGATAACCATCTTGCGACAGTACGGCTTCTTAAAAAACTTTAGACCTTAATTTTAAAATAGATTTAAAACGATGTTAAAATATCAAAAAAGTTCATTAAAATCACTGATGCTGCCCACTAGATAGCTTAACTATTATTGAAAATATATTAACCTCTAAAAATTTAGTATACCTACTATAATCAAATTATAGTATACCAAAAATTTAATGGTATAATAATTTTAAATAAAATGGACTTCAACATATGTAATTAACTAATGTTTCTAACTAAATAAATATTGCATACCATAATGTGGTAGAATATGTAAGTACATAAGTACTATATTAAAAATTATGCAACAGCTTTGGCAAACTCATATTCAGGCAATAAAATATTTATTTCTTTCTATAATACAAAGTCCAGTATCCGCCTGCATATATACCTTCAGCCCGTACTCTAAATAGCTGAATGGGTTATGGAACAAATCCTTAAAATAGTCCTCAATAGTCAAGTATTTAATAAAAATTTGATCAAACTTACCAAGGAAGTGACTTTTAAGATATTTAACTAAATATCTATTTTTTTCGTGATTTTCACAACTACAATTCAAGGAAAAACAATCTATGTCGATTTTTTCATTTAATGTAAATTTTTGTCTTTGATAAGTTAATATTGAATTTAAATGTCTTTTACTACATTTTTTTTGGTTTCGTGGCCGAAGGCTAAAATACGGAACCCTTTTAGATTCGTCATGTCTGTCTGTCTGTCCGTCCGTAGACCACAACCATTTTTATCATATGTAGTAAATGTAAATGGATAGGGAAAAAGTAATTGTTATTTTCTAATTGGTTTTATAATGCAATCTAATGCGTTAGTACGATACTTGAAAAATCACTATTTAAAAAAAACGTCTGTCTCCACGAAGAGGTAGGTAGAGGTGCAACTAGGGCTTCCACGACAAGCCGAAGACACTAAGTACTCAGAGACGTTTATCATCTTTTACCTGTCTTTGAGACGACCTTTTAATTGAATTTTAAATAAGTTTAATAACAGATTAAATATTAATTGAAATTTCTGAGTGCGGCCGTACGTATCACTATGTAATACCACCAACCGGGAACATATCCGATTCCGGGAAAGTCTGTTTATTTTAAAAAATTGAAAAAACAGATTTTATTTTTGTTTCCTTACCTGGTAATCAAATCCTAGGTCTTACGATGTCAAATTCAACAACTAGGCCGCTAAACCACCGTGGCGACACATTTTAAATTTATAAAACCACGTAACATCACAAAAAGTATAAGATGTAACTCACATTTCAAATTTTTTAAATTCTGAGCTCTACATACAGACGGTGGGTGCAGATTTATGTACTTATTTATAATAACATGTCGTAAATTATCGAAAACTTAAGCCCAAATATGTAAAAAAAATCTTAATTCTTTTACATGCAAAAGCTATCCAGCAAACAGAGGTTAGTGTTCCAAACAAAACGCAACGAAGCATAGACAAGAGGGAATTGATTGTAAAAACAAATGAAAAGGGGTAAAGGAGTTCTTCCCTCGAATTTGAAATTCGAAGGGTTAATATGGAACAAAAAGTGGAGTCTTGAAGTTGTTCTGACCAGGTGTTTTGTAATTTGGAACGTCTTACCGGAAATCTGTGGCACATGTGTCTACCGAACCCGTTCCTGGCGGAAACAGCGCATCCCTTCTACCGTGCTTTCTTGTAGAAAAAGTTACCCCTTTTATATAAAAGAGTTATATTCAATGATAATAAAAGAGTAGCGAACAGACGGGGCAATGGAGATAAATGACAGCTACATTAAACTGTGATATCACTACAAAGTATACAACAACGTCGCTTTCTGCTGGCTGTCCTTATGTATGGTTAGATCTTTAAAACTACGCAATGGATTTTGATGCGGTTTTTTAATAGATAAGTGTTATTTAACGTTGCTCGGGATTGGATATGTGCCCGGTTGGCGATAGGCTTGCCACCTATCACATTATGGGACTTAGTGTCCTCGGCTAGTCGTGGATGCCCTGGTTGTGCCTCTGCCTACATCTTCGGGGATATGGGCGTGAAGATACTTTTATTTAATAGGGAGGTTTATAATTATGTATAAAAACTTGGAAGTTTATCACCCGTGCGAAGCAGTGCACGTGTCTCGTCTCCACAGATTAAGCCATTCGTTCATGGGCCTATGTATACAGTTCTACAATAAACTTCCCAATTATATGAAAGAACTTCCAATTAGTTATTATAATATTGCTGAATAATTAGCAGATAAGGCTGCTTGGGATTAATTGCTCCTCATGCCTATCTCTTATAATATATAATGTATCATTACATTAATTATTGTAAATATATTTTAAAATAAAAAAAAAAGACAAGCCTGCTGAGTTTCTTGCCGGATCTTCTCAGTGTGCGGACGCGTTCCGATCCGGTGGTAGATTTATCTTCTAATATATAAAATTCTCGTGTCACGGGGTTCGAACTTGAACTCCTCCGAAACGGCTTGACCGATTCTCACGAAATTTTGTGAGCATATTGAGTAAGTCTGAGAATCGGCCAACATCTATTTCTCATCCCCCTAAATGTTAAGGGTGGTCCACCCTACATTTTTTTTTGTAATTTTCAGACACATTTTATTTTTTGATACAGCATATAAAAGTACAAACAACCCTAAATTTTCACCCTTTTATCACCAACCCCTATTTTTAATAGTCATTTTAGTCATTTAAACATTTTTTATCCCGGGTCGAAAACTGATCAATCGTCATTTAATTAGTTATATGGCAAAACAACGTTTGCCGGATCAGCTAGTTATTATATAGACCCGTCACAAGTGCCTCTTATAGGTATATGTGAAATAAAGATGATTTATTATTATTATATTTATTAAGCTGGGACGGGCTGCTAGTATATATAAAGGAGAAGAGTCAAAATCACTGAAATTTCGATGAAATTTTAATGTATATTACTATGCATTAATTCAAAAACAATTTTCAGACATAATGTTGACCCATGAGGCTTATAGGGATTGACAGTGTATATTAAAAACCGTTATTTACAGGATTTTCAAACTTAAGATTATGGCTGGATATTTTTATTTACATTAAAGGTTCCTGCGCACCTTTAGTATGCAACTTATTACTATTACTATATTTTTTATTCTAAATTTGGCCTAACCTCAAAGTTATTTCTATTATCGTTGTTAGACGACAATATAAATAAAACACAGAGATTTATGTCGGCCTTTTAGGAAACGGAATAAAAAAGACAAAGATTGCCAATGTCCTCCAATTCTTATCCTGTTCGGCTCATTTGAAGTGATAACGAATAAAATTCAAATATTTTTAAATTAAAATATTTTCAAATAACCCTGTACATTGAAATCAAGTAATTGTTTGCAATAAACACATTCGCTATTTGTCATAATACCAAAATGAATTTAATTCCAAATTATTATTTTTTATGATATTGGAAGGCTGACAAGCACACGGATTTCCTGACGGTAAGAAATTCACGCCGCCTAGAGACACCAAAGGTGGTAATGGTGCGTTGCCAACCTGAGGCCGGGATGTTCGGCCTTGAGCAAAAGTAAGCAAAAGTAACCGGCTACCTTACCCTAAAACCGGAACACGTCATAAAGTTATGGCGGCAGGAATAAGTAAGGCGGTGGTACTTATCCGGGTGAGTCGCTGCGAAACTCTACCACCTAGTCAGATGTCACGGTGTTAGTGATGGTAGACCTATGCTCGCCTTTTACGAGCTGCCTGGCAGGAAGGCAGATGGTCTATTCTGCAAGGGAGCCCGGACCAACACGGGGAAATAACCTTCCATATTGCAATCTGTGTTTGTTTCGAATTTATGGTTTTAATTTATTCATCTTTTTTTAAGTTTTTGGCAGTAGCATTAGCATTTACCAATAGTAAAGTTGAAATCTGCATTAACTTACTCAATTTAACAAAATCTGGTTAAAACTATTCAAAACTAGTCATACGTCGTCAAAAAAGTCAGGACATGGTTGAGTAAAGCGGTGGCCTCATTACTCAAGCTCATTTAACGAGCTTTGGCGGCAACGAAGAAATACATAATACAATAATTTCTTCACGATTATTTATTTTGTGCACTATCACTAAACAAAATTGTACAGAATGAAACCAAAATTTGCTAATTTTACTAAATCTTACCAAGAAACTTAATAATTACGAAAAAACTGCGGCCATCTTTTCTCTTGTTGGCGCCAAAACTCTCCTAATTTTTAGCAAATTAAAATTAACATCGGATACTTACAGACCAACACATATCAAAATTAATTAAAATTAAGATATTATAAAGTAAACCTTGTATGTATTGCAGTCTGCTTTTTTATATTTATGTTTAAAAAGTAAATTTTATGACTGCTAGTACATCCGCCTTATTCAGATGTTTCTAAATCAAAGTACATCTGCAGATGTTGGATTATCTTTTGTAATTAAAAATTTACATCGTGGTTTTAAGTACATATGAGTTATATAAGATATGTAAATATGTTAAGGTGCAACAGACTACATGCACGCCACCTGCCTTATGATTTAAGACGGGAACTTTAATCTAATATAGATATCGAATATTATTTTCACGTGTAATTAATATTAAGAAATAAGTTACATTACATACATTTAAGTTTTCGAGAGAAATTAATGACGTGTTGAAATTCTAGAATAGGTGTTTTGTGTTTGAATATTTTACTAAACTATAGATATTTATGATACTAAAACATGGGACTTTAAATATAATTATTGACAGTTATGGAAATAAGTATTTTGAATTATGAGTTATAAAGGTTGAAAAAATGCTGAGCATTTTTCTTATAACGGCGGATATCGCATGCCTGTTGCATTAATTATAATATTCTTGAGAATCTATTTGTTTTATTTTAATTAACGTTTAAACCGACTTTGAAAGAGAAAGTTATTATTTCGCCTGTATTATGTTTTTTACGTTGGTTTGTTACGGGATTCCTTTTCTCCATACAAAGTCATAAACACTTGAAAATTAGTTTTTCAGTTATGTATAACATTTCGGATTTCTCATGTTTTCTTGACGAATTAATATTAAAATTTAAATCGAATTTTTGCAATTTTAATGCATTTAAATTATCTGTCGTCGTTATAATATTAATTAGTCGTGGGTAGGGTAGGTAGGCAGAGTCACAATCAGGGCAGATTGTGACTCTGCCTACCTCTTCGGGGTTATGGGCGTGAAGATATTTACATACTTACTTTTAAATTATTATCTTTACGACCATATCCCCGAAGAGACAAGCAGAGGTACTCCCAGGTCAACCACGAGTAGCCGAAGACACTATGTTCCCCAAAATGATGCCACCTGCAAGTCAGAAGCCTATCGCCAACCGGTAAAAATGGAGTTACATGTTAGTTTAAAAAAAAACACCATAATGAAGGTTTTGCAACAACTTTCCAGCATTACCTACCACTATTAACTTTATAACGTCTGTTCCCACTAGAGTGTTCTGTATTTTTTATGTTCTAATATCTCATCCCATCTATATATATCCTTGTATGATTTATCCAACTAATTTAAGTGTATTAGTGGAATATCCCAGTATTTTACTAGATGACATAACGTCAGCATCCATTAGAACACAGTTGATGCTGGGGTCGTCAAAGCCCAACATTAACAAAATATGTAATGGATTCAGATTTGCAAAAGCTTTGATAAGTTATTTCAAGAATAAATAGGTCACAACTTCCTTTATACACAATAAGCTCTAACCTTGTGGTGTTATTGAATTGGCAACCCCTTTTTAATCTGGCAACACCACCTGTTGGCAGATTTTAAAGGGGATCTGGACGACAGGTCATCATTTATACTGTCTTTTAGGCTGCATATTTTATGGTGATTTTTGAATAAGGTGCTTTTTGTCGGAAATTTTGAATTTTCAGTTGATAATGTTGCCAGTTAGTACTTAACATATTCCCCTAACTCGTTTACTATTATAATATCTGGATGGACGAGTAGAGCTCGGTATTTTTTAAATGATTCCTAGGTAGATCGATTTATCGCTTCCGAAACCCCCTACATACTAACTACATTTCATGAAAATCGTTGGAGCCGATTCCGAGATTCCAATTATATATTTATATATACAATACAATACAATACAATAACTCTTTATTGTGCACCAAATACAGAGAAATTACAAATACATCAAATAAGACTTAAAATATAAGATACACAAAGGCGGCCTTAACGCCAAGTCAGCGATCTCTTTAAGGCAACCCTTATGTATGGAACAAGATTTAGCGGAATACTGTGTAATGGTGCTCTTAAAAATATAAAAAGACAAAATAAATCATCCTAAAAGCAGAAGCTTGTTTTAATTATAGGTATTAGAATTTAGAACACGCAATAAAAGTATTAATCACAGTGAACGTAGAAAGTTATACAAGAATTGCTCATTTAAAGGCATAAGATTGATTCTGACATATCTTTTTTATCGCATATACTGACTAGTATAGACAAATAGCACAAGCCTCAAGGTATTTTTATTTAAGCACTTGCCTTGTGCTTTGATTAAATTTATACAAATTGCTAAATTAAAACACTGAGTAAACGAAAGTTAAAACTATTATTTTTTTATATAAATAAATACCCCTGTACTAGTCACACAAATTGAATCTAACCCCAAACTAAGCAAATTATATGCTTGTGTATTAGTCAACGATAGTAATACATAAAAGTAACACTTAAATAGATACCAGAATAAATTTAATAAACACCCAGACCCTGCGGACAAACGCAGACACCTAAATGTTCGTCACACAAATGCCTGCCCCCGCCGGGAATCGAACCTGAGCCTCGCGGTAAATCGATGTAGTTAGGCGTGTACACTAGCCACTCGACCAACGAGGTGGTCAAATTTATAATTTATAAATTTTTATCAGTATGTATATCATGGTTTAAATTTTTATGCAACTGTTTTATTTAAATTCGGTAAACCTGATAAAATGGTAGAATATTTGTTGAATGTTTGGTATTGGTGTTGGTCCGGGCTCCTTTGTAGAACAGACCATCTGCCTTCCTGCCAGGCAGCTCGTAAAAGGCGAGCATAGGCTTACCGTCATTAATACCGTGACATCCTACTAGGTGGTAGAGTTTCGCAGCGACTTGCCTGGATTGGTACCACTACCTATTCCTGCCGCCATAACGTCCAATGCTTACCATTGACGTGTTCTGGTTTGGAGGGTAAGGTAGCCGGTAAACTTACTTCCGGAATGGAATTTAGCGTGCTCTAAAATTTCGGCAATTCTAGTGGAAATCGAACCAAAGCCGAAACTAGACTTTATAGCCAAAACTTCCGGTCGGTCACTAAATCTGAGTACCTATCCATTTATTGTAGATACGGACTTCTAAAAAGACAGTCAGTTATCGCGTGCACAAAGCTAAAATTGGATACTTAGCTTGTCCAATAAGTTGATAAATTAGTCGTTTTCGATATTAATTAAGCCACATGTGAATTACAAACACACACATCTTTGTCAAAAGGGTTCAGGCAACGAGGCAAGATTTATGTGTCCCCAAAATAGCAACGAAAAGAATGAAGTCATTATTTGGAAACCATTAAAAATGCACGAGATTAACTGACTCAATTTAAATACTTATTGCAGGGTACTCCATTCATGTTTTTTTTGGATTGACTAATGTGTTGCCAACCTCGCAGTTTTTACAACTTCACCGGGCTTTCCATTTATGCGTGAAAAGTTCGAAACTCTAAGTTGACAACGTGCCATCACGGTTTTTTAATTCTCCGAGGTCTAGCAAATGCGCATCCCTGCAGATCAAATACGTGGATATCTTCAAAGTAAAAAGTAAAATATCGCCACGCCCGTATACCCCAAAGAGTTACGCAGAGCTTTTTAGAAAATACCGTAGAAAATTTAAAAAGAAAACGCATTTTCAATATTTGTATGTTGAAATAAATAAAACAAACTTTTTGTTACTAACTTCCGCTTTCAGAGACGTCAATCAACATTTAATGTATCGTTATGTCACAATTTTGCAAGAAAATATCGACTTGATGGCTGATTAAAAGATAGTTGACGTCTGTGAGTGTGATCGTTAATTTGTTTTAATCTTTAGAGTGTCAATATGTCATTGCAGTAAATCAAAACTGAAAACGGCCGATGGCTGCTATGCCATTTTGTGAAAAAATAAAGACAAATGATGTAATATATTACAAGTACCAAATAGGATTGCATAATTCTTCAATTCGTAATACGGGATTTACAACAATTCTATTTTTTTTTTTCGAGTTTAATGAAGGGTATGTTTACAGACTCGAAAAGTTTTTAATTTGACTGTACATTCTTTTCAATTTTCTTTGTAATTTTGTTACGCAATTTCTCCGTCAACAGCCGATCGATTTTAATGGTTCTTTTTTAAGAAAGATAGGTTATGATTGACCTCACCAGTAGTCGTCAAGATAAGTGAAACATTTATGCATTATTAACTATTACTCAAAAACGAATAGTGGGATGTTGATAAAATTTATGTAGTACCATTTTGAAAACATTTGCTGTCTTTCGAAAAAAGGATTATCTAAATGATACCCACTAAAATAGAAGGAGTCGGTTTTTGGAGTTTTACTGTGCTTAATATACCTAATTATTTAATAATAAACTGCGTTTATCCCACTAAAACGTAGTTGTTGCCCTACTGGTAACGTACAATGGCAAGTATTTTACAATTTTATTCACTTCCCGGTAATAAACTGCTTAACAAATATCTAATGTTACCTGATATCTCGGCAGTCGATCAAACATCTGTTTACCTGGTCGGCGAGCGCTGGTGGGGTCGTCGACACTCATTCATCACCGATACGCTGAGACAACACATCATATTGTTTACCCTCCCACGATATGAAAAGGATGTCGAAAGCTCAAACATTTTTGCTGCAAAGGAGTCTAAGATCCGAACCTAAGTTGAAATGCACCCAGCTAATAAAAGTATAAAACATATTTTATAACAAATTTAGTATCTTAGAAAAAAATATTAAAAATGGGTTACCTAAAAAATCCTGGACAAAATATTTTTTTAATTAATAAAAAAATGTTTTTCTTAAAATGTTGCAATATTAAGATAAGAAGAAAATTGTAATGTGACCTAAACTATAAGATGTAATATGTACAGAAGTTGGGTTTGCCTATTATTTACCAGCGGCTGGGCTACCAGGTAAGTCATTGCCTGTTACTTTTACTAAAAAAAAATATCAACAGTGTTATGTTGATATACATGCAATGACTTAGAAAAGATCAGAAAAATGAAAAATAAGATTTAATTAGAGTTAGAACTGTTTTATAATTTATTGTCCACATTTTTTGGTAACTCATTATTGGTATATTTTAATATACTTAACTTAGAATAAATAAAATATGTTTCATTCTATTATCAGTTCGGTGCAGTTAAATGTACGTTCGGATCTTCTACTATAGGGACTTTTGATGTAATATATCTGAAAATTATTGAAACATTTTTAAAGATACTTTGAAATTTATTTTATTGTACATACATGAATTACATTTGTGGAAACAAAACCTAGCGATGTGATGACCCCATCGCTCGCTAGTATAATAATCCGGTGAATTGTATTATCCAAATCTGTTAATGTAGATAGTCAAACTCGTGGTCGATTTATACGAACATACTTTCACCATGACGTCTCGTCGTTGTCGTGTTCCAGTTTGAAAGATAAGTAACCGGTATATTAACTAATGCAAGTAGTTTGAATTTTGGCAACGCATGCTTTTAATATTGGTGTTAGTCAAAAGTATTAATAATCATATAAAACGTAGATATCAAAATGGTTTAATCCCGGTTCGTATAATCAACGAAATGTATTGCATTAGTATAACCATTGGTTGTTTATTTAAAAGTAATGAAGCGTTGTTCATATTCACATTAAATGCTTTCGGTTATCAAAAGGCAACAAACGGCCGTAGTTAGATTTTTTACTATTCGTACAAAAAACTATCGCTCGTAAGAATAAACGACTTGTTTTTTTTTAATATAAGAACCGGGCCTTACACACCTAATACCAAATATCCATCACAAAAATACCTATATCTGCCAGGAATCGAACGCAAGACGATGAGTGGTAGCGTTAGACTATCCACTAATCTCTGGTGCAACGAGAGTTATTAATGTCACACACTTCATCATATTAGCATTTATTACTTTACCTATTCTGCCGTTAATACGTAAGTGCTCGTAACTGTCTCATTTCATCTTAGAGGCTAGGACAGTCGGAAGACCTGACCTAACTAACACTCGGTTAAGAGAGTGATGCTCCAGTAACATCTATAGTGTCTATTAGCGATGATTGTCTCTTACTCTTCGAACAGCTGTGTCTAATCCCATGTAATTAAAATACAAAATAATGTATCTTAACGCTCATATCCCCAAAGAGGTAAGCAGAGGCGCAATCAGGGCACCCACGACTAGCCGAAGACACTAAGTCAGTAAGTACAAAAACAGTAATTTTATTTCGATGATTTTTATAGTTTTTAAGATCAGGAAAACAATGTTTTGCCCTCAAATTGAACGAAAGAATGTGATAGGTGCCAAGCCTATCGCCAACCGGGCAAAATTGGAAAAACCACATTTTTCTTTTGGTTTCCGAACAGGGAATCGAACCTGGGACCTCATGAAGTCAAGTCCAACGCTTGTACCGCTAGACCACAGAGGCGATTAAAATGTACAATACTTAATGAATTACTAAAATAATCACTAATTTATTTAAGCTCTAAACAAATCCTAAATAATAATCATACCCAGGAGTACTACCTGATACCTGTAGCTGTGCTCTGTTCGCACCATATGATCACCAGTTGTGAACATTTTTTACAAAGCAGGTGGCCGACGATCGAGCAATCTGTGCTTGAAAAACCTGCAAATATAATGTAGTTTGAAAAAAAACTCGGAAATACTATGAAATGGGGTACGTTAGAGTAGGATAGACGCATTTCTTGTCTTTCCGCTTCCGTTTTATTGTAAAAAATGTTAAGAGCATCTGGAGATTTAGTTTAGAGGCCATGGGAACGTTTTGTGCTTAGACGTTCAGGATAAACTCGTCTTTATTCTGATTAAAATGCAAAAATACTTTAAATCTTAAATAAGTATCTTCACGCCCACATTCCCGAAGAAATAGGCAGAGACACAACCCGGGCACCCACGACTAGCTGAAGACACTACCCACAATGTAATGGGTTTCAAGCCTTTTGCCACCAGGCCACGTATCACATCCCTTGCAACGTCATTTTTAACAGAAAGTCGAAAATACATATTTTTTATTTTTTGTTAGAATAGAATATAATATATTTTTGTTCGCATTCATCTTACAAGAAGCACTTGTGACGAGTCTATATAATACTAAAACTACCATCGGATCGGAACGCGGCCACACACTGAGAAGATCCGGCAAGAAACTCAGCAGGTTGTTTTTTTTTCCTTATTCTATACGAATTGCGTATAATTACTAGTAAGAGATTGGTATGAGGAGCAATTAATCCCAAGCACTCTTATCCGACAGATATTCAGCAACGGTATAGTAACCTTTTTTATACTATTACACTTTGACACATTTTTAAATTTATTTAATGGCAGATCTTTCATGAATGTTGTTGGTCGACCCGGAGATCGAACCCGGGATCTGAAGAAGTCAAGTCCGTCGTCGAACTGGTAGACCACAGAGGCGACACTTTAAATATTCAATCTTACTTACTTACTTTAAATATTTATCTACCAATAAAGATGGATACAAAAATTAAGCATATCGCGCCGGTTTTTATGAAAGAAAAAAACGAAAAGAAACGTTTAAACCAAATTTGCCAATTTCATGACTAGAAGAGGACTTGTTCTTATCCCGAGTTCCGACTAACAAACAAAAGAACAGAAAAACAAAAGAAACAGGAAAAAGAAGGCGAAGTCGCAGACAGTAACTAGTATACAAATAAATCCGTTCTTTTTAAAGACGTCGTAACGAAACATAGTTTTAAAATTATAATTTATTAGTTTAAAAAACGTCCTTTCCACTTCCGTAATGGAGGGCGACCAATCTGTACAATGGGGTAGCGCCATATGCCGACCTCTTAATAAAAATAGAAAGATGTATAAGCCATCCATAATGAACGTAATTCTCGTATAAAAGGGTTACTAAAATAAACATAGAGAAGTATTATTCTGGAACAGTTCAGTGTTTTTTTTATGATAATGGAAAGCAAACAAGCAGACGGATTTTCTGATGGTAAGAAATTTGCGCCGCCTAGAGGTACCAAAGGTGGTAATGGTGCGTTGCCAACCTGAGGTGGGGATGTTAGGCCTCGAGCAAAAGTAAGTTTACCGACTACCTTACCTTCCGAACCAGAACACGTCAACGGTAAGCATTGGACGTTATGGTGGCAGGAATAGGTAAGGCAGTGGTACCAATCCGGAGGAGTCAATGCGAAACTCTTTTTTTTTTTAAGTTAAAATAAGTAGGTATTTTCATGCCTGTGTTCCCAAAGAGTTAGGTAGGTACAAGTAGGGCACCCACGATTAGCCGAAAATACTTACTCTCTATTGTGATTTATTCCGAACCCTTTGCTAAACGGCAGCACTGTTTTAAATAGAAAAAGGAAAAAAACTCAAAAAAACTTAAAATGTACAACTTCGCTTTAAACTTTGACTAATTTAGCTTCCAAACCAAACTTTACACTTGTCCACTCCAGGGCTATGCTTTTTTATTAGTAAATTAAAATACATATGCTGAGTTGCCTGACACGGGAATCATATGGAGAACCCTGGATCACGATAAGGGCCACAATTTTGTTGCGCATATTTTAGTAGAAAGCATACGTGATAGAAATGGTTCTTAGCCACATCAAATGTAAATTAAGTCGGGGGTTACAATTTTTTTTTAATTTAGTGATCTAAATAAACGACGAAGTTTTTAAATCAACTAAAACAATCAAATATATATTTAGCAATAATCCGGTAATCTAAATTACCAGATTACTAATAAGTGATAACGTCGTCACATTTCGAAATCATATATATTATTATCTGTATGTTAATAGTCCTAAAATTAGAAATTTTCAATAACTTCGACACTGTATGTAATCTCATCTTGGTCATGTCAACTTTCAAACGCAAAAATCGGTACCAGTCAATTCGTTTAGGAGCTATGATACCGTACACAGACAGACACGCACATAAACAGAAAAATGTCAAACACATAACACCCCGTCCGTTCCGTCGTTAATTGAAAAATAGCACCCATCGCCTTTGTGGTCTAGCGGTTGGACTTGACTGCATGAGGTCCTGGGTTCGAATCCTGGGTCAGGCAACAAAAAGTAAATTGGTTTTTTCCAATTTTCTAATAAAAAAAAGTTGTTCAGGATTGGATATGTGCCCGGTTGGCGATAGGCTTGTCACCTATCACATTGTGGGACTTAGTGTTTTCGGCTAGTCGCCTTGGTTGTGCCTCTGCCTGCCCCTTCGGTGATATAGGCGTGAAGATACTACTACTAGCACCCATCGGTACGCACCGTTCAATCATAGAACATTTATTTTACCTATTATTCTTCAAATCACTTTGATTGTTTAAATATAAGCTTCACACTTCACTTACCCATATCAAAGAAATAGTTAATCTCACGCTGGCACATCAGTTAACCGCACGATTGGGATTAAACTCCATTAAATAAAACCATTTATCTTTTAAAAATAAAACGTCTTTATTTTAATTAAATTAATCAAAGATAACTGAACATCCAATCAGACAGTATTCAAGTGCAAATCAAACGCTGAAACGATTCTTTGAGCGACTGTCGGATGAATTATAGTGTTACCATCATTGCTTTGTTTTATAGGATAATCCATTCACAAATGTCTCTTGTTTCTTAAATGATATATAATAACTCTAACCCCGTCTAATCTCTATAAATATTCCCCGTGTTGGTCCGGGCTCCTTTGCAGAATAGACTATCTGCCTTCCAGACAGGCAGCTCGTAAAAGGCGAGCATAGGCTTACCGTCACTAACACCGTGACATCTGACTAGGTGGTAGAGTTTCGCAGCGACTCACCCGGATTGGTACCACCGCCTTATCTATTCCTGCCGCTTTAACGTCATGAAGTGTTCTCGTTTGGAAGGTAAGGTAGCCGGTAAACTTACTTTTGCTCGAGGCCTAACATCCCGGCCTCAGGTTGGCAACGCATCATTACCACATTTGGTGTCTCTAGACGGCGTGAATTTCTTACCATCAGGAAATCCGTCTGCTTGTTTGCCTTCCAATATCATAAAAAATGCTTAGGGTTAATAATATACATAACTAGCAGAACGTTCCAGCTTCGCACAGGTGGACAAACTTCTATGTTACTATGTTCTACATAGAAACCTTCCTATTGAATCGTTACATCTATAAAATCCGTTGCGTTGTTTTGAAGATCTAAGCATACATATAGGAAGATAGCGGAAAGCAACTTTGGATTTATGCTATGTATTTAAAAAGCTAAATATATAAAAAAATATATTCCTTAACCTAACCAAACATAATTTACTCTAAAACGTAGTAAATTTCGATGATACATCGTTACTTATTAGGCTGCTTACTCTCTTATTAATCCAGTTATAAGCTTACTAGATATTCCAGCAAACATTGTTCCACCCGTTAAGTTTGTATGGGAAATATGAAAATGTTGTTTTTTCTTATTTCCTCCTAATAAAATGTATACTATGTCAGTCTCCTCTTTCTAAGTTACCTTTCCATTAGTTTTCAGTCAATTTGGTTTAGCCGTTTGAGCTGTCAAGGGTGTTACTAACACGACTTTCTTTTACATATACAAGGTAAGCATATGAAATACGAGATTCCAAAAATTTTGTCGTTAGGTTACATAGCAAACGTACTCAAAAAATTTCAAATTTTAGCCTCTATTTAGTTCCGCACCATTTCCATCTTTGGTGTCTTTTAAAAGATATGTTCCTGTCCTTAAAAAGATATGTTCTCTTACTTGCCTCTTAAAATCTTCTTATTAGAAAGGAATGTAAAATACATTAATTATATTTACACACAAACAAAGACATTTAACCTTTTTTTATATAGTTAACATTTAAAGTTAAATAATAAATAAATAAACATTCCTAGACGAGTTACACAAATTCAAAGCGTCAACATTTATAATGCATAGAAATACTTAAATATATACCATAATAAATTTGATAAACACCCAGACCCAGAAACGGAGACATTTAAAGTTTCATCACACAAATACCTGCCACCGTCGGGAATCAAACCCGAGCCACACAGTGAGTTGGTCGAGTACGCTAGCCCCTCGGCGGCAGAGGCAGGCGGTGTACTCTAATTTTTGTTTGAAAAGAAATTAAAAAATAAGAAAACAAATAAATCTGTGTAGGTAATAATCCCGATATTACATAGCACTTCACATCGCTCTTGTCTCTCATCTCAGACGCACTTGGTAACCCTAATCATGAAGCAGAATAAGACTGTCTTAGATATGTGTTTTTGTGTTATGATTTATAACATCAGTGTGTCGGTGCATCGGTATTTTTATAGGTACGATATTAAGACATTGACATGTTCACCTTTCCAACGGTAATGTTTTAGAAGTTGATCTTCTAAAAGCCGAAATTATCTATAACTTTTAAGATCGACTTCGAGCTTGAATGACCATTGACTTATAGAATCCTTTGTGCTACGTAATTGATGTTTGATTAATGTATGAATACAATATAATTTATTTTGAACTAACTATTGCCCGCGACTTCTTACACGCTTTGAAGTAACTTTTCGTAGTCAATGATAGTAAAGGAAGATGTTTTCCCCTATTCAAAGATTACACTACTGCTGCTACTACACAAAATTAATTTTACAGGTAAACTAACAAAAAACGTCCTCGTTTGGATTCTACATCCTGTGTAAAATACGCAGCAATAATTGTTTTACAAAAATATTTATACGCAGACTAGCTGTACCATCGAACTTCGTTCCACCCGTTCCGTTTGTATAGGAAAATTAAAAAAAATATTTTCATAGTTTCTTTGCAGTCGAAAGGGATAAAAAGTATCCTATGTACGTCTCCTCGTTCTGAACTCTAACTTCCCATACATTTTCGCCCAAATTGATTCAGCTATTCTTGAGTTATAAAGTGTTAGTAACACTATTTTTTTAATTTGTAATGTGTAAGTACTACTGTCTTATTATATGTGTACTATTCGTTCACAAAGGTCTAGTTTTATATTTTTGTGACGAATCGACATATTTGAGACGTACAATCCTATCCTGGATTAGATATGAAGGATTTTTGTAAAATTATTCATTAGTGTCGAATAGTAGGGGTTACTTCTGTACTTGTGTACGTGTGTACGCCGAAAAGAGGCGCAATCAAGATTTAATAGTAGATATTATGTCAAGAGATATTCATTAATTTATTGTTAAGTTATTTTGATGTTTGCTTACCACATTTGCAAAAGTGAGATCCGAGAAAGAGTGGGATTAAAAGAAAATTGTGTAAAAATCAGAGAGTATGTTCTGTTGCTTCGGTCATGTGGAAGAATGACATATGAAAGATTGACAAAACAGACATACAATGCGAATGTGGTCGGATGTACCCGGGGAGACCTAGGGACATTCCATGACCATGTCGTTAAGGTATTGTCAAGAGTCTTAGAATTCGGTGTGTTAGATCATTCAAACCCAGTGGAACCAAAAAATACCGACTTCTAATTAAATAGGTAAGTCTAGGTAAACAAAAATTAAGTATTTTCCTCATTTTTCCTAGGATTCCATCATCAGTTCCAGACTTGGTGGCAATGGGACCAATTCGGAAGCGCGTTCCTTAAAATAAAAAAAAATATTTTTAAAATCGGTTTAGAATTGACGAAGAGATCGTTTAGCATATATAAAAAACACATACATGTCGAAGATATAACCTTCTCCTTTTTTCAAAATCAGCTAAAAAGAACTTTTAGTTAGCGTACTCGTCTAACGCTACTACATTTAATAGAATTGGATTCGATTCCCGATAAAGGCTTACATTCATGTGATCAATAATAATAATAATAATAAAAACTCTTTATTGTACAACAAAAACATATTAAAAGTACTACAACTATTACAACAGCAAGTAGATTATTTATACAAATGGCGGTTTTAGCGCTAATAAGCGATTTCTTCCAAACAACCAGCATTCAGAAAAAGAAATATACAAATAAGGAAAAAGTACAACATTAAAAAAAAAGAAAGAAAATACAATCATCAACATATTTGTTAGTATTTCTTTTTTTGTAATAAAGTTTTTTTTGCTTATTCATTCTGGCATCTCTTTGTATTAGTATCGTAGACGAGATCTACATAGTACGCATGTAATTTGCTTGCTTTGGATTAATATCAATTCATGTATAGTACTACTATTTAAATTATGCGCTTCGGCATTACACTTTTTACTCTTTTTACACTTTAAACTTTTATTTTTAAATTGGCTGACCTAATCTAAATTTAAGCGAAATGATTAATTATGTAATAACAACTCTATGTAGATATCTTTAAAATACATTCGGATTTCCGAAGTTTGACGAATATAGCCGAAGCGCATAATTTAAATAGTACTACTGTAATTGGCTTAGATATTTTAAATTTTCTGAAGTACTATAAATATCCAGAGGACCGGAACAGCAAATCCAATATCCAATTACATTATAGGAATATCAAGACACAGGTATGAGTAAAGCAAACATAGACTATTTCCCATAGAGCCCACTTCCGTTCTTACCCACTTCCGGAAGATATCGCAGGTATCCGCCCAATTGTACAAATACATTCGCAGGATCCAAACTATCAAGTTTCTACGATTCTACGTTTTTTTTTAGTGAAAAGTCACACCTGCTGGAAGAATATGTAAAGAGAATTATCATCATTATTTTGGGAATAGATGTTTTTTTTTAAGTTTTACATAGGCGTGAACATCTGCTTGCAGTGATATTTAATAAATTTGCAAAACGTTAATACACGACTTCGTAAAATCTGGTTTATTTGAATTATCTTCACGTCCGTACCCCCGAAGAGTAGGCATAGGTGCAACCAGGGTACCCGCGATTAGCCAAAGTCCAAGAAAGTGATAAATGGCAAATTGCCCACCGGGCATTTAATCAATTTTGGTCGTCTCTGCTTTTAACAGGAAATTGAAAAAAGCACATTTTCTTTTTGTCACTCAGCTGGGGATCGGACCCGGGACCTGATAAAATTCAAGATTAATACTGAAACATCAGACCACACAGCCGATTAAATCAGTCATAAGTCGTCATACTGGGTCAGGTCAGGTCTGGGTAAAGCGGTGGTATCCTTACCTAAGCTCATCAAGTGAGATTTGGCGGCACCGAGAAAACGTAAGATACACTTTCATTATCAAAACGTCAAAGTTCACCCTAAATGTGTTCAGTGTTATTTCAATTTTCTCGATATATACACGAAGTTCAATAATTGCTTATAATAATTACATTTCTGTCAAGAGTCTCTGAAACCAGTGTGTTTGACAGTGGAGGAAGCCAGGCATGTGTGTTAGAATCGTGAGATTTGGTACTCCATACTCTCTGTCTACCCCTAAGGGACTTGGCGTGAGACAATGTATGTATAATTAACTGGAAGTAGATTGTAAAGAGAGTTATCAGGGCAGGCATCCCCTACCTTAGCAGTTTCTACCGCTGTGATGACATAGTCATGTTCCAGTCAGGAGACTAGGGTAGCCGGTAGATTTGTACAGTAGGCCCTAACACCTTGTCCTAACGCCACAAGATTGCAACCAATTACATTTATACCCCCTTACTAATAAAACTTACGCTCCCGTAGATTTGGCGTGTAATTTCATTTTTTTTTAACAAAAGTGAAGTTACACGTCAGATCAACTAGCTAGTTAATCAACGGGATAGTGGTTATAGGCTACGATTGCCTCTTATATTCAAGGAAGCTGTATATTTGTTTACTGTCTCACCACACAAAAAATATTAGAACTGATTGCATCTTTAATTCTTATCCTGCTAAAACCCCGACTGGGACCAACCCCGAATGGGAATGCTGAATACAAGGGAGCTAATAGTCACCTTCTTGTTAATAAACTTAGTCTAAATTACCCGAATGTTTAAGTTGACATTGTAGCTAGTCTTTACTACACTTTATTAGAAACTTCTTTCTTTCTTTAGGTTTTGGCCTTCACGTTAGTATTTAGCCATTAGTCAAGTAGAAATTTGCATCAAATTTTATATCAATTTCAATTAATTTTAATTAGTCATCAGTCATAAGTCGTCAGAAAGTCATGTCAGGCTCTTGGGTAAAGCGGTGGCCTGTTTACTCAAGCTCATGTAATGAGATTTGGCGGCAACGAGGAAATACACGACACGCTAATTTCTTCATGATTATTTCATTTGTGAACTTTCACTGAACAAAATTGTACAAAA
Source organism: Calephelis virginiensis (assembly GCA_002245475.1). Taxonomy (NCBI): domain Eukaryota; kingdom Metazoa; phylum Arthropoda; class Insecta; order Lepidoptera; family Riodinidae; genus Calephelis; species Calephelis virginiensis. The sequence goes on from NJDC01000085.1 coordinate 145,372, forward strand.
TGCCACAAAAATTGACTAATTTCACTCAATATCAACTCGACATTCAATAATTATGGAAAAACTTCGACTATCTTTTCTCTCGATGGCGCCAAAAAACTCTATTAGAGACTTTAATTTAAAATTTAGCATCGGAGTACTTTAGTCTAAAAAGTATCTTCACGCCCGAAGAGAAAGGCTGAGGTACCACCAGAACACCAACAATTAGCCCATAGCACTAAGTCCCACAATGTGATAGGTGGCAAGCCTATTGCCAATTGGGCACATATCTAATCCCGGGCAACGTTGTCTTATTAAAAAGTAAGTATCTTCACGCCCATATCCCCGAAGAGGTAGGCAGAGGTACAACCAAGGCACCCACGACTAGCCGAAGACACTAAGTCCCACAATGTGATAGGTGGCAAGCCTATCGCCAACCGGGCACATTTCCAATCCCGACCAACATTTTTTTTTTAAATTAGAAAATTGGAAAAATCCAATTTTCTTTATGTTGGCCGACCCAGGATTCGAACCCAGGACCTCATGCAGTCAAGTCCAACAACCGGACCGCTAGACCACAGAGGCGATCTTTAGTTACATATTTAAATACTTTATTATACAACGTTTAGATACTTTAGTCCAGCCATACACAACCTGCGCATGCGGCCCGCCGGGACTTTGTGAATGGCCCACTTTGATTTTAAAATTTTGACTAAGTTTTAAAATGTCACGCTCATCAAAAAAAATTGAGTAAAACTTTGGAAACACTTTAGAATTATATTTTAACACCTAAGTATTTTTGCGGCCCGTGCTTCAAGATCGAAACGTGTTAGTGCCCCTATTAAAAAAAAATGTTGAGTATGGCTCATAGATTTAGACATCCTAAATCTATGATATGGCTGATTTAGTCTATGTTGATAACAAAGACTGGTAGTGTATTTTCATGGCTTATCGATAATTCTTTCTGTTTTAAGAGCTCTGATTCAGGAACCGCTATGGAAATAGTGTAAGGTCAATGCTCAGATAATTGTAATTAGATCAATATGATGAAAGCCAAAATGTAAATCACACTCCACTAACAATTGTTTGAGCTAACACTCATATGCGTTTCACTTGCATTCATTACACTGTGTATTTATTTTCAAAGAGTAAATGAATAGATAGACCCAATCATTAGAATTGTGCCTATTTGTTTGATTTATAATACACATCAACGTATATCTATATACAACGTATATCAAAACTTTGGACCCCTTTTTAGGAAAATTGCGCGGACGCAGGAGCATAAAATTTGGTACACTTATAGTTTATGTGTAGGAGAAATGTAGAACGCTAATATTTTTCAATAATAAATGCTTATAAACTACATTGAATCAATAAATAAAACATTACTCACACTACCATGCATTTGACACACACAAACAAATATATTGATGATAACGATAAAAGATCACAGATGGCGCACTACAAAAGTTTGGAAACAAAGTAGTTGTTTTTCACAAATGAAGATGGCGTTCTTATCAACAAGATATTAGATTTTTTACGGTCGAATTTCGACCAATGAGCGACCACTAGTAGTTTTAAATACTATTTAGCATTTTTGTGAGAAACCGTCGAAGTATCGATATTAAAAATAGTCCATGTCATTTCTCAGGTGCTCTCTTCATTTTTAACCATTTTGAGAATAAACGGAACATTTATATAAATATACACATTTTTGCATTTACATAATAATAAAATCGCTTCTGTGCTCTAGTAGTCCGTTGACTTCATGAGGTTCCGGTTCCTTTTTTTGGTCGAGCCACTAAGGATTTTTTTATTTTTTTAATAAATGAAACTTTGCCTGGGACTGAGGACCTTCGTCTATTTGTGCCTTAGTTGTACCTTTGCGCGCCTGTACCTGGATATAATAAGCAGTTTCAAGGAAAACAACATAATGTGTATTTATACATAAAAATATGTGTTTTAATTACGAACTACATAGCGTAACTAAACAAATACGAATTCCTCAGTTTTATGAAATTAATTGTACTGAGACCAGCTGATCCGAAAATTGTCGATATATCATCTAGTGATATATACTTTTGTCCATGTCCATTCATACCTACCAAATATATTTTGTACTTTAGTATAATTTTTTAAATGTCCCATACATGAAACCAAAAAGCAAGCGAATCTCCCGATTAGACATTGCAGACAAAAATGTTATTGATGTGTAACTTAACTTACAATTCATATTTTTCTCAATCTCACTATCAAGTTGCACTCTTCTAACGGCCAATATTAATAATCAATCCTAATCCAAAACTTGCTGTCCAAGATTGATATTTTGATCCATTTTTATGTTATCGCTTGCCAATAACATATCTGTGGACAGGATTAATATGGCAACTAGGTATGGGATAGGCCGCCGGATAAGCAGCTATCTAGATTGCTTGAAATCCTTTAGATTGAGATACATTATTAACATTGGCCGTAAGCCGTCGGCTGGCAACGCTCCTGTGCTCTACCTACCAATGGTGGGTTTTTTGTGGCCACCGTAATTGCAGAACTACTACTACTACGAGACTATACCATATTCAGTAAATACTGATTTTTAATGTGTTGAGAAAGCGAAGAAACAAAACTCCTGATGATAAGAGATCGTGGCAAATAGAAACCATAATCCACTAGCAACCAATAAAATCAAATTGCGTTAAAACCTTACGTCGTATTTTATGACGCCATTTTATTTGTTTATAATTAAAACATAAAAACAATATGTTTTGGTACCATTGTGAATGAAGATAGTTGTAATTTTTTCGTCATTATTGAACTTCGAAAGTGTTCAAGTGAAATATGTATGAAGAAATTAGTGTATGGTGTACTTCCTCGTTGACGCCAAATCTCACTAAATGACCTTGAGTAACGAGCCCACCGCATTAGTCAAGATCCTGACATGACTTTGACTTACGACTATTAAAAAATATATATTAACACCGAAGACGTGGCAGCATGGCCTAAAGGCTTTAGCCGGCCCCAGAAAGGGGCAAATTAACTTAAAAAACACATAAAAAAACAATGTAAACATAAATAAATACCATTACATTACCAAATTATTGAGCCTACAAAATGACACCTGGCTTTTTTCTCAGCTGACGTAAGATTTAATTCGAATTTCGTTTTAAAACACGATAATAGAAATTTATGGTGCTCTTTTTATTAATCGTTACTTTAGCGTTAAAACGTACAATCAGTTGTAGATGCTACGGTTAAACCATTTGAGCGTAGATAAAACAACATTTAAAAATGGAAATGCTGATAAAACCAATCACAATTATCAATAATATTCAGACAA
>NJDC01000085.1:154772-177448 GCA_002245475.1 Calephelis virginiensis
CAAAACCGACCGACACGCTCGCTTCCAAAGGCTGTCGAAACAAACCAAATGAAGGGAAAAGACTGAAAACTACTTGATAGACTTCAAAAAGTATTTTCTGCACGATAGTAAAACTCTTTTGTAACAACAACGCCATGGGGCGATGAGGCTAAGTAATTATTGAAGGCCACTCGTATATACTCGTAATCTTATCTGTCAACATCGAAACATCTTTTACCAGTCAACATAACATTGAAGCAGATATTCAGATAATTAAATTAACAATATCAGTACCGGCAAATACTTATGACAAAATCAAATAGTTTAAATAATAGTTAAAATAAATACTTGATTAATAATTACAAACCGATGTACAAGTAAGACAACATGATATAATGTAGTATAATAAGTAATACACTCGATACATTCATGATTGCCAACATGATATAATTTAGTGTAATAAGTAATACGCTCGATACATTTATGATTGCCAACATTAGTCAACACGACCATTATTAAACTTAATAATATAAACTTTATAATAAACTTAATAAATTAAAAAAAAATGCAATGGAAGGTTCTAATTAAAAAAATAAGTATGACTCATAGTCATATTAAATTTTGTATTTGTGTATTAACAAAAACGTAATTTTATAAAGTTACTAGCTGACCCGGCAAACTTTGTTTTGCCATATAACTAATTAAATGACGATTGATCAGTTATCGACCCGGGATAAAAAATGACTATTAAAAAATAGGGGTTGGTGACAAAAGGGAGAAAATTTAGGGTTGTATGTACTTTTATATGCTGTATCATAAAAAAATAAAAAAAACAAAAGATTTTGTCGGAAAATTAAAAAAAAAATTTAGGGGTGGACCACCCTTAACATTTAGGCGGATGGAAAATAGATGTTGGCCGATTCTCATAGATACCGGATAAGCACAAAAAATTTCATCAAAATCGGTCAAGCCGTTTCGGAGGAGTATGGCAACGAAAATTGTGACACGAGAATTTTATATATTAGATAACATTATCACTTTTTTTAAAGAAATAACACATTTTCAAAAACACATTAGGCATTATTTGAACTTAAACCCTTTCGTTTTTCAGAGATATTCATCCCCATTTGAGTAATCAAAGATTCAAATTACGTGATGAAACTTTTAACGTCATTTTTTTACTATAGATAATTAAACACACAACTGTGTAGCTATAGGACTATATATAAATAAATAAGAAACAAATATCCCAAGACAAGTTACATAAATTGGTCTAATCCCTTACTTTGGGGTTAGACCAATATATATAATATATAATAAAAAAGACCAAAGGACAAAGTATATGCTTGTGCTATGGATGTTAGTCAACGATACTAATGAGTAAGTAAGCAAGTATCTAAACACCCATATCCTCGAAAAGGTAGGCAGAGACACAACTAGAGCACCCACGACTAGCCGAATACACTAACTCCCACAATGTGATAGGTGGCAACCCTATGACCAACCGGGCACACATCCATTCCCAAACAACAGTTTTTTATTAGAACATAGGGAAAACCACATTTTCTCTTTGTTGCTTGGAAGCTTAAATACATTAAATACTTAATAGATACTGGAGGCCAACGAGACGGTGAAGCTACACAGCTTTGTGTTATACCAGAGAGTACTGAATACTAGTATATAATCTTTGGTAATACCAACCTTTTTCAAGCTTACAGAATTTTTAGTTCAGTCCAAAGACCTTTGCTCATAAATTATCATTGCAAAGTGCAGGCAAAATGTCAACCGTCTCTCAAACTGATAGCCGATTTCACACTGCAATTGCGATAGGTAATTAAACAAATCTAATTACCTAGGTAAATTAAAGAGTACATAATCGTGTACCACCTGCCATACTGGCGATGGCATAACCCGCCTCGGTGAAAGTGGATATGATAATTGGATGACCAGCGATGTGCGACCGGGCCGGTTTGCTCCGATGGACACTAGATGATAGCGCTAGGAGTTCGTGGACATGCCCAATAACTTAGTTTTCAAACGTCGGGATGCGATAACTCCATTATTAGTGCATTGTAAGACAGTGAACAATTAAGGGACTCGGCTGATGGTAAGAGATAATATTTAATATTTCCAGACAAGTTACACAGAGTAAATCTAACCCCAGAGTAAGCAAATTATATGCTTGTGTTGTGGGTGTTAGTCTACGATTCTAGTACACAGAAATACTTAAATAGATATCAGAACAAATTTAATAAACACCTAGACTCGGAAATGCCGACATCTAAGTTTTCATCACAGAAATCACGGGAATCGAACCCGACCCGAGTTGGTCAGTGTAGTTAGGCGTGTACGCTAGCCACTCGACCAACAAGTTTTCCGGAGAATCTTTCGTCCGGATATAAGATATTTCCCCCGTGTTGGTCCGGGTCCGCTGAGTAGAATAGAACATTTGTCGTTCTCCCAGCTCGTAAAACATAAGTTACTACCAACAAGACCACTAGTGGGAAAGTGTTGTCCTACAATTCGACCGGGATCTTTAATCAACCGCCTTGCTTATTCCTGCCGCCATAATGGTTTTGTCACGATCGAGCTTAAAGGGAAAGGTTGCTTGCAGATTTGCATGATTGGTCTTACCTCTCTTCATCAGGTCAGCGACGCGCCTCTAACATCTATGGTGTCTATACATCATGATTGTCTTACCGTCAGCAGACCCGAGTGCGTGCTCGCAGATCTTTCAATTAAATATTATATAAAAAAAAATAAACATCTGCTCATAGTCGCAAGTTTCTTACGTTGTTCTCCTCAGCCGTGATAGTTCCTCTGCTTTATAAATCAAACTATAATGTTAGCTTAGCATTTGATGGTAAGTAATCATAAGTCAAAGACATTTGCAACACCAGGAGTAACAAATGCGTTGCCAATTTGATAGAAGATAGCGTAACTTGGCGGAAGTCCATACTTAAATCTAAATAACATTGTTTAGTTTGCAATTTTCCTTCAAAAAATGTATATGTATTAAGGCGTGACAAAACAGGAAAAACAGTGCGCCATGAAAGAATTGGACTTACCGGAAGCCAAAAACTTCCGAATATATCCAGCTCCACATAACACACACCACTAAACTGTTTTATTAGCACCAGCAATACACACACTACTAAAAACTCAACGTACCTTGCACTGCACTCCACGAAGATCGAGCCGATATAATATCTACGTGGAGTGCAGTCGGATTCTCCTGACGATGCTTCGAGTACGAAACGAAACGTTCCTTAAGTTTTAAGTAGTGTGTGTATTGCTGGTGGTAATAAAACAATTTAGTGGTGTGTGTGTTGTGTAAAGCTGGATATATTAGGGGTATTTGGCTATCGTCAAGTCCAATTCAATCAAAGCACACTGTTTTTCCTGTTTTGTCACGCCATTAGACTTGTTACTGCTCGGTCACAATAAGGATCGCTCCGTACTAGTTCAGTTATTCGAACGTACTAGTTCGGATTTCTGGTACTATTACTTCAGTAGTACATTAGAAAAAGTTACGTCTCACGATTTTCACGTGGGTCGTGGAATGAATTATATTTTGTATTTCTTTTATACTTTACAGGCCTAGGAATTTCATTTTTAAATGTTTATGTGAATTTTTTACCCTTCTAGAATGGCGTATTTAAAATCAAAATATTTACAACTATTAGTACTTTTCTATTTTTGTTATTTATTTATGTTATATTATAAATGTTTTAAAAAATATTTTCATAATGTAAAATGTGTTTGAAAAATTTATCAACTTATTTACAATATTTATCAAATTATTTCTAATATTCATCAAACTAATTAACTATGATCTCTATTTCCATGACAGTAAAGGTCAAAATAACATTATTTGTTATTCTCGTTCTATCACATCTTAAGCACCGTGTCCAATAGCGGCGCGCGACAAACAATTTATTATTCGTATTCATTCTGTTCTTTATCTATAATTCTGTTCGTGATAAAACATTGCGAACGAGATGTACTAAATGAACGATTAAGCCTACGGCTACGGAATAGTTCGTTCTAGTTCGGTGAACTGAATTAATTCTTATTAGTTCTTAGTACATGAACTAAGCAAGCCTGCACGCCATAATACGTATTACATTACATTACATTTTTTCGATGCCAATTTTTCAGCAATAAACACTTTCTTAAATGTTGTTCGGGATTGGATATGTGCCCAGCTGGCGATAGACTTGCCACCTATCACATTGTGGGAATTAGTGTCTTCGGCTAGTCGTGGGTGCCCTTGTTGTGCCACTGCCTACCCCTTCGTGGATATGGGCGTGAAGATACTACTACTACTAAACACTTTCTTGAATTAAGTGCATGAGTTTCATGTAGTTTGCAGGTAGAATTTTGTGATGACTCGCACAGATAAGTACCTATTACAATTGCGGTAACGTCAGTGATTGTTAGCTTTCGGTTATGATATTGAAGTTTGATAGTTGTGTATTTATTACAATCAGAAGACGTTTTACTCTTTCCGTTATCCCAAAAAAAGGTAGAAGTCTTTAAACTGATATCCTCAAAAATATAGGTAGAGGTATAACTAAGGCAACTATGATTAGGAGGTCAGCAGCGTCGCCAGCCTATGGCCTAAAAGAGGGCAAGTTATTACGGAGGATGAAAAAATAATTATAGGTAAAGTAGAGAGCCTTATGCCCTCAACTTGACTAGCCAGTTTACCGGTTAAATAGTAGCAAAGTAAAAAAAAGGTGGTAATAATCGAACAAGCAAATCAAGTTAAAGACGTTGGACTATTTGATTTATATTTGGCAACATTTTAGAATCTCTAGGGGAGAGCAGCTGCCCCTCTAGCCTCCCTTAGCGACACCCTTGCCGAAGGTACTACTTGGCCCCACAAAAAATAGGGAAATATTGATGATATTAAAACTTCAACCTATCCCAAAAAGATTTTTTATTTTTTTTTTCAAAACATGTCAAAAAGCAGGAATAGGTAAAACGGTAGAGCTCCACTAGGAGTATTTAGCTGTAGAATGTAAATTTAGTCCCTTTATTCCATCTAGACCTTAATATAGCAGTGATAAGCAAAGGGCTTCCCATTTGTGTCGGCAAGGAATTTAAAGACACTGGTATTAAAACGGCTGAACTTGACTCGCCCGGATTGGTACCACCGCCTTACCTATTCCTGCCGCCATAACGTCACGTGTTCCGGTTCGGAGGGCAAGGTAGCCGGTAAACTTACTTTTGCTCGAGGTCTAACATCCCGGCCTCAGGTTAGCAAGGCACCATTATCACCTTTGGTATCTCTAGGTGGCGTGTATTTCTTACCATCAGAAAATCCGTCTGATTATTTGCCTTCCATTATCATAAAAAAAACTTATTTCAAGTCTGATTTAGTTGTAAAAATCGCGAGGTTAACAACACATTAGTCATTAAAAAGTAACTATTGCTGAACTTAAGAGGCAAAGACCTCTTAGAGCAGGGTTTTGATCCCTGGCTAAAATAAAAATGTATAACTTTACGTCAAGTCCCTTGTGTGGTAGGCAAAAATTACTAGCAAATATATATTAAAATTTAACCAGATCCTTGAAAGGAGAAAAGAAAATAAAGCGTATTTTCAATTTTCTAATAAGTAAAATGTCGCCTCTGTGGTCTAGCGGTTCAGTTGTTGGACTTGACTGCATGAGGTCCCGGGTTCGAATCCCGGGTCGGGCAACAAAAAAAAAATTGGGTTTTTCCAATTTTATATTTAAAAAAAATGTTGCTCGGGATAGGATATGTGCCCGATTACCGATAGGCTTGCCACCTATCACATTGTGGGACTTAGTATCTTCGGCTAGTCGTGGGCGCCCTAGTTGTGCCTCTGCCTACCTCTTCGGGGATATGGGCGTGAAGATACTTAACTTAACTTTAAAATGTTACCTGGGATATCCGAATACGTGCCTGATTGGCGATAGGCTTATAACTTACCGCATTTTGGGGCATAGTGTCTTTGGCTAGTTGTAGGCGCCCTGGTTGAGCCTCTGCCTGCCTCTTCTGGGATATGGGCGTGAAGATATGTCTTTATTTAAATTTTCACTGATAGTTTTGGTCGAGTTATCGCAACCTCTACCACCTAGACTTTGTCGCGGTGTTTCTGACAAACAAATCGACCCTAATAAGACCTGTTTGGCACCACTGACCTCTTACAAGGTGCTTTGGAGGAACACAGTTGGTGTTTTTTCTTCAATAAAACCCGATTAATACACTACATAATACTACAAATAGTTGAATAAATAAAAGCTTGCAAAAACTATTTGAAAGCTGCCTTAAACATAGGCACCATCGTTCTTTAATAATATTACTTAATTACAATACTATGTTAATCAATCAGAAACAATTAATGAACTAAATTAATTAACTGATAACTTCATAAATTGAGAAATTAATTTAGTTCGAAACCTGATTCAAGATGCTAAATTGGCATAACAGGGAATTATTTGTATAAATACTTCTACCCACGAATAATATACGACTTTATATATGGATCATTGAATCTTATAAAAACTAGTAGAGTTAAAAAGTGCAGTTAATGGCCTTATCATTTTGAAGGATATGTCATAGGCGATAGCGGTTTGAGCAAAAATTATTTTAAGCAATTTCATGCAAATGTTAGTAATGTATCCTTAGGATTGAATAATATTAAATCGTGAAAAATACACATTGATAAAGTATGTACCATTGCACAAACTGATCTAAGTCCAAAGTAGGCAAATTATTTTCGATTCAATTCGGGGTTCGATTCTTGACAGGGGCAGGCATTTGTGTGATGAACATTTAAATGCCTGTATTTTCGGGTCTGGGTTTTTATTAAATTTATTCTGGTATCTATTTAAGTATTTCTATGTATTTTTAACTAACAATTATAATACACGCATAATATAATTTGTTTTTATTGGGGCAAGATTCAATTTGTGTAACTTGTATATATTTATTATATGCTTGTAATGTTTAACTTAGTCATAATAAATACCAAGAAATACAGAAATCTCTATTCATCTCACTGATTCCTGCTGCTTTCGGAAACCAAAATCCAAATCTCACGGAGAATCGACAGAGTTAGCCATGTACGTTAATTCCCTTTATTTTTAACCGGATCACGAATTGCTCTCGATACCATACCTAATCTTGTCATTAAAGGAGCATCCATGGAGTCCTCACACTTTGTCACATCGCTTAAGCACCATACCAGAATATAGCGATGGACCGGTAGCATCTACGATATCTATACGCAACCGTTGGCTCAAACCATGAGTAAAGCTTAATGTTTATTTACTATCTTACAACATAAAAAACTTACACAAGAGGCTTAAGCTTTAGGTCTCAGTATGGCAACACATCACAAACATTAGCGTTGTTTATAGGCAACATACTTTTCTGATCAGCACTTATATTCTTTAGTTTGTCTTTGACATTAAAATTGAGAATAACTTTACTTTGCGCAACTTCACTTATTTTCTACATCGTTCAAAGCGTTTAACATCCGTCAATCTACATATATTTGGACCACACTCCACACGCAAGGGGCAAGTCCGAATTTAAATTTTTCACGCACCTAGTCTAAGAACATCCGGTGTTAACAGGAAGTTATTAGAATCCTGCATATAATCAGGGAAAGAATGGCCGGTCAAGGTCTGTGCTTTTTATATCTTTACGATGAAACACGCGTCATAAACATTGATGGTACATTTATAATTATGTAAAGGGAATCTTATATTATGTTGTTTTATGTTTTTTTATTTATAACAAACAAGCAGACGAATTTCCTGACGGGGAAAATGGAAAGGAGATGTAGGAAAGCAAACAAAACGACAAAATTTTCAGATTTTAAGAAACAGAGCATTTATTGAAATGTAAATTAATTGCGGAATGTGTGTTAAGAGGTTTAATGGCGTTGTTAATGGTTCCATAGGAACATTTTTTCGGGGTAAAAACTATCGTATGTGTTAATCCAACTTACCGTCTATATGTGTGTCAAATTTCATTAACAAGTAACAAACAAACAAACAAACTTTCGTATTAATAACTTTAGTAGGATTTCATTGGTATTAAAGACATTAATGATGCATTGTTTACATATGATTAGTATCCTTAGACTCAATATTTGTAACGTAATACATAGAGTAAAAGTTTCTAAACGGTCAGCATAATAATAATCCAAAACATTTTTGTCGTAGAAAAAAGTATCGAGTGAGATGTTAAACCCAACATATGACAGTAAAAATATAGATCGATGGTAATAGACAATGACACCAATACAAATGGCTCCATAACGAGCAAATCCTCGTGATACCTTGTACCTTGAGACACATTTCTCTGAATGAGATTAAATTATCCTAGAAGCGATGGAAAAAAGTCATATTATAGACAATTAGACACAAAAGTGTGTTATTGAGACGAACAGTTTTCTCAATGAGGTTAGATTATCCTAGAAGCTATGGAGAAAAGTCATATCGTGTACTATCAATTACAAAGGTGTATTTTAAAACAAAGGTACAGTTTATATGGAAACTAGTACTCGTAGATGTATATCCACTTTTGCATCTCACAGTACGTATGATAAATCTTTACACAATACATACTGTGGGGACTATAACCTTGAATTGACTATTGACTCCTAGACTTCGTACCTACAACTATCTGCCAAAAAGCATTATTAAAATAGAGTAGTAATAAACACAATCTTAAGGATTCACATAGGTTTTTAGGGTTCCGTGCGAATGGTGCTCAAAATAAATTATGTTATACCTTTGCTAAATGTAGGATGCTGTTGGCGTATGCAACACCAGTAGTTTTTTTTCTAATGTTGTTTGGAAAACTATACTTTTTTTTCAAATATTACATCACACTATACTACAGTAACAGTAAAATAATATAAACATGTTTAACTAACTAAACTGAAATAAACAAGTAAAAGTACAACAACAAAATAAGTAAATTTATACATACTCGTACAGTCAACTAACAAACTATAAATAATAACAAAACAACATTGCACAAGAAAAAACCAACATTTGAGTCAAAACGGAATACAGTCTGCGATATCAAAATGAATCCTGATGGATGATTTACGGCCGCTCTCAAAGACGTCAATTATCTTATATTCAATCATTAAATCGACATTTTCTATACCAAATTGTGACTTGATGATAGGTTAAATATTAACAGACGTCTCTGCGTGCAGTTGTTAAGCTAACATTGAATAACTTAACTAGCCCCCTTCCCTGAGTGAGCACTCGTAGCATGTGAGAAGACATGATACATTATATGTACATGAAAACTAGAAAGAAATAAGTTACACAAACCTAGGATACACAAAACCAAAGGACAAACTAGATAAGGTTACCCCTTCAACCATTTAAAACTTTCGGCTAACATTATTCACTTCGAAACCCTCAGCGTGTTAAAGACTCGCACTTAGCTGCTTATAATTAAGTTCAACAATAACAACCTAAAATATTTAAGTAGGCAATTGTTATTCAAATAATTTTACGTAATTATCTCTAAATGAAATCAGGACCAGTTTAACTGACTTATTTATTGCCCTCAAGACTTGGGAATAACTCCTAAAACATAAGTTTGATACATCTAATTAAGTAGAGTATCTTGAGATTACTTACTGTGAGTCTACTTTTTTGTTTTCCCATGAAAAATCTTAAGGAAAACTAGTTTTAAATTGTTTTGTAATCAACTGGCTACAAAAGTCTGAAATCGCAAGGAATAAAAAATGATTATCTTATATTTAAAATAATCATAGAATTAAAATTTTTAAATAACCAGCGAAAAATAATAGAGCTGAGAATGATCTTGATAACGTCAGCTTAGAAAAACAGAAAATCCAAATCCTAATTCAAAACAGAAATTCTAATGCTGCCTATGACATTGTCACAGGAGACGAAACGTTAATATATTGTTTTGAAACCGAAAAAAAAAACAGCAATCTTGTGAATGGGTGTTTGAAAAATGGTGAAAAATGAGAACAGGCCAAAAAAGTGAGACAGGTGAGAAACGTTGGTAAAAAAATCGCTTTTTTTCTCAGCTACGGGTCCCATCTGGACAATTCCACTTAAAGATCAAAAAAGTGTTAATGCCGAGTGGTATTATACCACTTTTTACCCAGGGTGTTAGAAAAGTTTGCGAAAGACGACCCAAAAAAAGGCAGTGATAGCGTTCAATCAGCACGTAGAAAACATGCCTTCAGATCTGTTCTCCTCCTGAATTAAAAAATGGTTCGATGGCATGAAAAGATGTCTAAAATGTAAAGGAGATTATTTTGAAAAGCAATAAACATAATATTTTGGTCATAACATGTTGTTTTATTAAGTTACGCAAAACTTATAGTGTGACCTACGTACACTGGTGACGTTAGCCAGACTAGGTGGTAAAAACTTCGAATGATTCGCCAAGAACCACTACTATATAAATACCGTCACCCTATTTAAGAGAAGTTAAACTGCAAAGAACTGACTTTGGATTTAATAATTATATTATTTATATATCCAAAAATTAAGTAATTCTTAATATTTCCTTGGCATTTTTTCATCAGATCTTGGCTTGTTGCAAATGGGACAACCTTGTAAGTATACTTACAAAAGCTTACAAATACAAATGTTGATTTTAACTATAGCTTGGCTTTTGAAAAATATACAAGAACACTGCGGATTACCTTAGTGACGTAAATTTAGCCAATAGGTTTTACGTCCGCGCAAAGCACCTTAACATCAACAAGCACGTGTATTTATAACCACTAGGAAATCCGTATGATTGTTTGCCTTCTTGTAAAACAAAAAACATCAGATAAAACTTACTGGTTGCAGCCATTAGCTCTCGCGCAACCAGCGTGACCGAAGGGTTGCTTATCCCTTTTAATTCCTCTGAATTCTACAACCAAATTTGAACCTTATTTCTTTCTTTTATTGTATTATTTCTATCTTTATTATAGTTATGTTTCTGAAGCAAACATTTTAGATCTGATGTTTAAGCTTGAAACAAAATTAGTCTTTACTGCTTTGTAAGAAAGGTGTGCGTTTTACATATCTTTAGGTTCTGCTTCGTCTAATTCTAAGGGCTTGTTGACCACAAGGTTATTGTTCAAAATTTCATTGTTTCTTGAGCTAAGGAAGTAATGTGTATAGTTTCGGAGGTTATCAAATTACGTTTTGACAGCGACTGATGACGGGAACGGTTTTAATGGGACAGTTAAATGAAATGTTATTTGTGATGTAATTAAAATTATGTTGTTCTTTTCAAAACTAACAACACTCAAAGAGGTTAATTATTTTTAATTTGTTTCAAAGTTGACATTTTCAAATATGTACCATAATGATAGATTAAATATTAATTGACTTCTCTGAGTGTGGTCGTAAGGTATATCCAGTTATGTCTTAAAATTCGATCGGTACCACCATCACTAGTTCTTGCCAAATCAAAATACTTAAAAAAGACGTTTAAGATCTCAGGATCAGATTAATGCACCATTAATATATAAATTCTTAATTCCTTGAAAGCTGTTTGCTATCCTTATCATACTATAACAAGCATAAAATGGTTTTACAAAAAAAAAATGTTTAATGGGCTAGTTTTTGCAAACCTTCATTTTGTTGATTGAATTTTAGTGGCAGGAAATCTCCCAAGTGACACGTACGTCCACGTAAATCAGACCACGAACATGTCACACATAGGGTCCAGGTCCGAGAAATAACCAAACTTTTTCCGCGTTTTAGTCCGTAAGTGCTGTGTAGAATCTAGAATAGAATAGACCATCTGCCTCTCTGCCAGGTAGCTCGTAAGAGGCGAGCACTGATAAATATAGGTCAGTACCAATAAAACCACTAGTGGTAGAGTACGCTGCAGCTACTTGCCCGGGTACCACCACCTTACCTATTCCGGCCGCTATAATATTTCTGTCCTTTTACGTTCCGGAAAATCTGTTAAAGAACCCATCACAAGGAACTCGCACTCGATGTTTCGCTTAAGCACAGCGACATCCTCAATGCTTATTCTTCATCTGGAAAACCTTTTTATTTTGTAAAAGTGAGACAAAGCTATAAACAACTATTATGAGTATGATAATAAATGAGTTTTTTTAAGATTTTGGCACGTTAACTCACGTGCCAAAATCCATTTGGCATTGGCCATTAATTCACTTTAAATTTGCTTTTAATTACCTAGTTTTGCAAAACCTGGCTTTAATTATTCAAAACTAGCCGCCTCGGCTAAATTTCTTCACGCTTGACATTAACAGCTAACAGTTGAAATGGAAACAATAAAGTTTTGTTTTTACCAAATTTTCCTGGGATTTTTCTTTATAAGAATCTTCTCCTGTCAAAAACCAAAACAACAAAAAATAATTAGCAATAACAGTCCGGAGAGACAAGCGTGATGAGATGACCACACGAAATGAAGATTCACTGTATAATATATTAGGATCATTATCACACGTCGTCACAAAAAGTCATGTCAGGATAAAGTAATGGCTTCCTTACTCAAACTCATTATAGAGATAATAGCGCCAACGAGGAAATACATAATAAGTACATATTGACTATATCCTTCATGAATACTTCACTTCTCACTTTCTCAGAAAGAAATTGTACAAAAAGCTACGAAAATTGATAAATTTTACTGAATATGTTTACGAAGTTCAATATTTACGAAATAACTGCGTCCATCTTTTTTTCAACGGCGCCTAAACTCCACCTGAATTCTTAAATGAAGATATTATTGGCCATTTACTAAAGTTTATTCGCTTAACTATCACCGCTTGCGGGAGTTAAGGTCACTTGTCTTCTTTAGTGCAACGAGCTTAAAATTGCACAAACTACATTCTAATGCATTACCTAACGGTAGAACTAATAGGTGATGGGTTTTAATTGATTGAAAGTACACGATCAAATGGACATGTTTTGAAACGTTCGCAGCCCTTGCTAATAAATATATTACGTAATAGACTGAGATCCATGATCGACCAGACTATTCATTTTATAAAACTTGAACGTGTCTCGCAGCAGTTTTCCTACAACGGTAGAGACAACTGACAGCTATAAGTAGTAAAATCATCAATGTATTTTTTTATATGGCAGTTCAGTTTGTCAGTTTGACAGTTCTTCACCCAAGATCAAAGATCACATGCAAGTCTAACGGTTACCCTATAGACAATAGCTGGACAAATGGATCATGACAAGAGATCTGGCGGCAAATAATGCAGCTGTTTAACATGTTTAAGAAATTTTGGTTTAACTAATTTGACCATCTCGTTGGTCGAGGGGATAGCGTACACGCCTAAGTCCATGACCGATCAACCGTGAGGCGCGGATCCGATTCCCGACGAGGTCAGGCATTTGTGTGATGAACATTTAGGTGTCCGAATTCACTAAATTTATTCTGGTATCTTTAAAAGTATTTCTATTTATAAGAAACGTCGACTAATACCCATAACACACGCATATAATTTGCTTATTTTCGGGTAAGATTCAGTCTGTGTAACTTGTTCAGGCGTATTTATGATAATTTTATTGTTAGTTGTTACCTTATTTTGTTTAAAAACATGGTGTTTCTAAATTCTACAAACTAATTCTCTAATAGACTTTTTTAGGTTTTAGATTTTTTTCTTTTGATGAGATAATACTGAAACCAAAGACAAGTTTTGACAGTTTTTCTGCATTTAAATCGTCGGGTGTGAATACTTTCACATTATACTAAGTCTTACATTTATACAATATTCTTTTCCCTGAACAATAGCTTTGGAATAAAATCTTACAGCCTTAAGTTATGCAAAAGGCTGTATTGTTCTGTGTTACAGCATCGTGTCGAGTATCGAATGAATCTTGGTGTTGCAACGTTTAAAATTATGAAATAGCTGTAAACTATGTAAATGAGTAAGATACACGTATTTTTGGGCTGTTTTTTAATCGCAGTTGTCGGTTTTCGGTCTAAAGGGTTATGGTAGTTGATATTAGTACTCATGAGGGATTTCCATTAGAAAGTTTGTTTCTTTGCATTTCTGTATAAAAAATGCCTAAATCCAATTTTTTTATGTCCAACTTTCTCAAAATGTGCGGTAACTTAGAAGTATATTCATAGAAAATGTGTGTTCATTATAAAAATTACTTATTCAAAATTTTTTCGTTACAAACTTAAAAAAGTATATTTAATAGAAAATAATATAGAGACAAATACACATATACGAGTACGTTTACGTATTACATTGTTATATATAATTTTGCTATATGAGCTGATTTTAACCTAATTAATAATTATGTAAAAACTGTTTTCTTTGTATGTTTTACAATGGATATTTAGTTGTTTTTTTAGTCTTTTCAAAAAGGAGCAGTTTAGATGTTTACCTTTATTCGATTTCTAAATAATTTCAGAACCTATTTTAAAAAATATTTTATTTTAAATGTATAAATAATGGAAATTGAAGAATATTCTTAACAAACGACGAACTTATTGAAATCAAAGTCGGTTTTTTGCAATTTTAGAGCGCCTAAATCATAAATGATGCACAACACTTACAAGAGATGGTGTAGGAGCATACCATCATTAAAGAAAATTGATCTCAAAATCGGAATTTAGTTAAGTTATAAAGAATATTTAACATATAACGACTAAAGTGAGAGTATCTACAATTAAGTAAAATTTATATGCCACTAGAGGGCCGGCCTCGCGCGGGTATAAAATATACATATAAACCTTCCTCTTCAATCACTTTATCTATTACAAAAACGCATCAAAATCCGTTACATAGTTATAAAGATTTAAGCATACAAAGGGACATAGGGACAGAGGAAGCGACTTTGTTTTTTTTAATGACTAATTTGTTGCTAACCGCGAGGTTTTTACAACTTCACCGGGCTATACATTGTTTTATACTATGAAAACTATTTTACCAGGTTAAACCTTAGAGTGCTTTAGAAGACGGTTTTTAGTGTAGAACATATCTTTAACGAGGGAGTAAGTTCTAGAAGAATGGTAGATGATCCTAAAGTGAAGTGGTTGGCGCATGCGCTCATGCTCCGGAACGGCGCACACGTCACGCTCACGATACACGCTCGTCGCGTGCGCGTTTTAGTCTGCAGTTCGACACACAGCGATATATTCGCTTAGTTATAGCTAGCATAGTGGATATTTATAGAATAACTAAACAACTAAACGCAGTAAAAATGCAAAACCTACTATTTCTTTATAAGTTCAACGTCGCGAAATGGTATTTTTTTTTTGAAAAATAGCAAATGATTCCGAAAGTCTTACAATAATTTTATCATCATCTTACCACAGTCTGTTTATAAGTAACACTCAAAAACTCCGAGTAGGATCATTATGAAATTAGCCACCATGAGTTGGACGCTCTGCGGAATAAGTACAGCTTTATTCTTTGTTAAAATTTTGATGATTATTTGAAATGAATTAATTTAAAAAAATAGTATAAATAGCATATAACAAGGATCCAATATATATTTTTAATTTTCTAATAAACCCGGTTGGCGGTAGGCTTGCCACCTATCACATTATGAGCCTCGGTGTCGACGAGGATAGTCGTGGGTACTCTAGTTGTGCCTCTGCCTACCTCTTGAGGATATGGACGTGAAGATACTTATAACAAGCACAACACTAACTTGACAATCAAGCGCAGTAAAACTTAAACTTCAACCATTTATATGCAGTGTTACAACTCGCACTGTCCTAAAAGATTGATAGCAAAACAATGAGGCTGAAGCCTTATTCACACCGACCTGTATGTAACTGTCTTTAATTGCTTTTCGGGACGTTGTACCTTTAGGAAAATAAGGCTACAATCAAGCTTAGTTCATGGTCCATTTAATGGAGGTGTTATTATGAATAACTGGTGTACTCAAATGCAAACTGTGCTCATTTGTTTCTATTACATATACGTAAATTGAACTGAGATCTCGTTCGTTTGTACTAAAGTACGTTTATTGCAATATTTCAAGTAATAAATAAATATCTCTGGACAAGCCACACAAAACTTTGGGGTTAAAAGTAAGCAAATTATATGCTTGTGTATTGTTAACGATACTAATACATAGAAATACTTAAAGAGATACCAGAATGAAGTGAATAAACTCCCAGACCCGGAAAATGCAGATTTCTATTTGTTCATCACACAAATGCCTGCCAACGTCGGAAATAATGGAAGGCAAAATAATAGAGGAATTTCCTGATGGTAATGGTGCGTTGCCAACCTGAGGGCGGGATGTTAGGCCACGAGAAAAAGTAAGTTTATCGGCTACCTTACCCTCCGAACCGGAACACGTCAACTTTAACCACTGAGGTTATGGCGGCAGGAATAGATAAGGTTGTGGTACCAATCCGGGTGAGTCGCTGCAAAAATCTACCACCTAGTCAGATGTCATGGTGTTAGTGACCATTACCACCTTTGGTATCTCTAGGGAGCGTGAATTTCTTACCACTGGGAAATCCGTTTGCTTGTTTGCCTTCCAATACCATAAAAAAAGGTATAGATTTTTCACACAGGATACATTTACTTAATAAATATTTTCTTTCAAGCAATTAACGTTTTCTTTAAGTGCTTTTCTTAACAAACTTTCGCAAAATAATGATAATTTAAAGTCTATTCAAGCAGTGTTACACTACAAATGGTGCAGTCAAACGCAAGCTAAGCTCATTTGGTTTTTTATCATTTAAGTTATAAATTAAAAAAATCTTATTTGCTTATTTTAAATACATCTATGGTATTATATGTTTGTAGTAACAAAAATCTTATTATTACACTAGACTAGCAGTTGCCCACGTGGTTAATGGTCCCACAGGAACTTTTTTCGGTATAAAAAAATTCCTATGTGTTAATCCAAGTTAAACTCTATACGTGTTCCAAATTTCATGAAAATCGGTTCAGCGTTTTTTGCGTGAAAAAGTAACAAACATACAAATTTCGCATTTATATTATTAATAGGATACCAGCGATTTCGTCGGCGCGGAATTAAACATAAATATTACTCTTTGTTATTTTTTAGCCTTAGTTAAATAAATAAATAACATATAAATATCCCTGGCCAAGTCTCACAAATTAAGCAAATTATATGGTTGTGTTATGGGTGTTAGTCAACGATTCTAGTACATAGAAATACTTAAATAGATATCAGAATAAATTTAATAAGCACCCAGACCCTGAAATGCAGACATTTAAATATGTGTGTGCAGACACAAATGCCTGCCCCCGTCGGGAATGGAACCCGAGCTTAGCGGTTGTTCGACTAGTTAGCCGTGTACGCTAGCCACTCAACCAACAAGGCGTTCAATACATATTCCATATTACATCAGCTACGGGCTTTCAATGATATAAGAGTTATGTAAACATTGGTCCAGCCGTTTCATAAAAACAAAGAAACAGACAGACGGACATAAGAAACAGACAGGTAAAAATTGTAAAAAATATTATTTTAGTACGTGTTGCGCAAATACATTCATACGCGTAAAGCAGCAATTTTAATATTACCAACAGATACTCCAGTTATTTTTTCAGTTTTTTTTTAATACAGTTGTTGATGAAAGTGTTTCACATTGTACCTTTGAGAACATTATTATTTTTAATGAAACTCATTTGTTTCATGGATCAAAGATAACCATCGACCTGTCTGGTGCATACCTAGCTATCTGTATTTCAACCGACTGGAAAAAGGATAATGTATTTCTTTAATCTTAATAAAACGTGAGCAAAGTAATAGGCAATAACTATATAATAGTAGAAGATCCGAATCTACATTGACTTACACCGAGCTGATAATTGAATAAAACTTATTTTATGGTCAAGTTAGTGTATAAGAAATCATATTAAAAGTGGGTTGCCTAAACAAATCCTGGACTGAATATTTTTAATTATTTATAAAGAGGTTTTTCATGTTTCCAAATTTTTTTCCGGAAACCCTATATATTATCATAAATTGTAATAAAAAATGTAAAAATTGTAATAAAACTGCATATATGTTGATATATATATATATATATATATTTTCTATCATCCGATCCCGTGAAAGTAACTAGCATCGACAATTATCTGTCAATATAATGCCAATCCAGATAAATAAAAGGCAACCCAACTTCTGCACCTTCGTCTTATACCTACTTTAAGACGGGATAAAATCTTATTATTGCACTAATTAATGAATAAAAAGATTTATAAAAATAAAAAATAAATGTTCAGGATTTTTAGGCAACCCATTTTTAATATATTTTTTGATATATTAATTTGCTATAAAACCGGTTTCATACTATTATCAGCTCGGTGTAGGTTGATTTAACTTCGGATCTTAGACTATAACTTTTTATATCCCGAGGTAAAGAAGTACCGCACCAAGTGTATGACGTCACAAGGTTATGCTTAACGAATTTAATTATATTTCAAGGATATTTGAGTTAACGATTATAACTATAAGTTTTATTTCACTAATTTTTAAATTCAGTAATGTCTGTGTTATTATTTTATTTTGAACTAACTTATTCGACAAAACGTATCTTAACTATGGATATTGAAGTTTTAAATTTTGTAATGTTTCGTTAAACATTTTTTCTATTATTTTCCCTTCTTCGGACAGTACTATTAATCCTAAAAATAAAAATTGTCAATAAATTTATGTAATGTGGCTAAGAACCATTTCGATCACGTCAGCTTTTTAACAAAAACTGCATGGAAATCGATCCAACCGCTCTGCTATAGAGAAACACACAGACACGTTAAACATTTTGACATGGTAAGACAGTAGTTTTTAAAGTATCATCCATCAGCTGCCTCCCATTTTATTCATTAGGTCCTTGTCATCAAGTCCTCGTCGTCAGAAAATATAAACATCTACATAGCTAGAACGAATCGAATGAGGCCAAACTCGCTTTAGTTTATTAGTAGGAATTCCAGAGTTACGTCTCCTATCTTCAAGCTCCATTGTTAGACCAGCTCAGTTATACCTACTAGCATTCGATAGTGTTTTAATAATTAGGTCTCACATAATATGTTCAAAAGTGAAATATGTCAATACTCATAGTGCGTCTGATATCCATTGCTATGGTTTCAAATGAGTTGATGACCTTCAACGTCTGGAGAGATCTCGATAAACTATATCTATCTATCTTGATCTCGTGTGTGTGTCTGTGTGTGTGTGTGTGTG
This sequence comes from Calephelis virginiensis, assembly GCA_002245475.1. Classification (NCBI taxonomy): domain Eukaryota; kingdom Metazoa; phylum Arthropoda; class Insecta; order Lepidoptera; family Riodinidae; genus Calephelis; species Calephelis virginiensis. The sequence continues at coordinate 173,924 of NJDC01000085.1, forward strand.
TGTGTGTGAGAGAGAGAGAGAGAGAGAGATCAGACTTATAACACCCCTTCCTTTAAAACTTCCATTCATTAAATCGTTAATCGTTAAACCGTAAACATTACACGTTGTTAGATGTCGCTAACGTTAATAGTGCGTTGTCAACATAAAAATGAGATCTAGTCTCAAATTCTGCTATTTTTAACATTGAATGAAAATTACTAAACGGTCTATGCAAAATAACAATCCTTCACACTTCTACTCCAGAAAATAAATGTATCGAGTAATTATTACAATAGGGGTGTTTACCCCTTACCCCATTATTGTTTATTATTAGACCTTCATACCTTGAAACAAAGATTATTTTTGAATGTCATACCTGCTTAGGCAATAACGTTCCAGCTGTTCAATAATTATTATTAATTCATAATCGAGTATGTACTTAACAAATACAAAACATAGTGCCTTAAGAAATGTGGGTACGTGACAACCCTATCACCTGATAGTACCATAAGCCTGTCATTTAGATTGTATTATTCAATCATTCATAATTCAGTTTTTTTTTAATTCTTACCGCGAAATTATTGAAGTTATTCCTGAATTAATTTTCTTTCAAAAGCGTATCTCTTTTAAAATATGTAGTAACCTCTATTTATGAGTTGGCAACGCATCACTATGTTTCCAGGGCAAAAGTTACCACTTTCCATCAGGTAAAATGCTGGCTCGTGGTTCATTCAAAGGTCACACTAGATAGAAGAATCTTTCAAAGATTAGGCTAGATTGGTACCACCACCTTTTTTCTTATAGCGCTGCCAAAACTTTAGTGCTCCTAACTGTTATGTTCCAAATTTAAAATTACTTATATACAACTCTCAAGCAAATGCCATTTCTTAAAATACTTCTTTAAATAAATTATTTTCATTTAATTAAAAAAAGACGATTAATAATTCACCCAACCTAGTACGTATCTTCGCTACCTGTTTGTAAAAGCTTAAACTTATTTTGAATATATCTAATCTTATTTTTTATCAATAAGTGATGTAAAGGAAGAGGGTGTAAGGTAAAGTACGGTGTGCGGTCACCGTTCCGGTGGTGACCACGATATATGACGCCGTCTCATTGTGCTTCTGACCCGTGCCAAGCTAGCATACTAGGTTGTTGAACCATCGTATCTTCACGCCAATTCTTTTGAAATGTACTAGGTATAAGTATGTACTCATAATGCACAGACTTCAATAACAAGAGGTGAGGTCTTAAAAATTTCACTCTGTGCCCACTGCCAATGTTACTCATTTCCGCTATTGTGCCAATACTTTAATATACCCGCAATGTGCCGACTGCCGACGTATTGGTTAGTGTCATAAAAGATTTTTCACAAACAAGTACTAATCTTACTTTTCTTTTTCATGATATTGGAAGGCAAACAAGCAGACGGATTCCTGATGTTAAAAAACACACGCCGCCTAAAGACAAAGCTGGTAATGGTTCGTTGCCAACCTTAAACCGGGATGTTACGTTTTGCCAAGGAAACAAAAACAAAAGATATGGAAATATTTAAACATGTCAAATTAATCTGGACGTATTAACATGTGTTGCTTTTAATCTACGTTTTCTAAGGAATAGATTAAACATCTTTATGAATGTTGCGTAAAAACTAATATGAGAGTATTTTGTCTCTTTCTATTACTTTCGTTGGAAGAAGAAAGCGATAACATAAATTTTTTACAATTAAAAACATTCAATAAACCCAACAAAACGTATATGTAATGTAACTAAGAATCATCTCAATCATGTCAGCTTTAAAAAAAGTGTCTTCACGCCCCTATCCCCGAAGAGAAAGGCAGAGATACAACTAGGATATTCAAAACTAGCCGAAGATACTAGTCTCACAATGTGATAGATGGCAAGCATATCGCCAACTGGGTACATATATAATATCGGGGGAACGTCATTTATATCAGGAAACTAGAAAAAAACATTTTCTTTAGGTTGCCCGATCCGATAATCGTATCTGAGACCTTATAATCGTCTTTTCAAAAATACGATGCCACATATACACACTCTGATCGCCTCTGTGGTCTAGCGGTTCAGTTCGGTTCGATTTCTTGACCGCATGAGGTCCCGGTTTCGAATCCCGGGTCCGAATCCTGGGTCGGGCAACAAAGAGAAAATTTGGTTTTTGCAATTTTGTAATAAAAAAAATATTGCTTGGAATTGGATATGTACCCGGTTGGCGATAGACTTGCCACCTATCACAATGTGGGACTTAGTGTCTTCGGCTAGTCGTGGGTGCCCTGGTTCTGCCTCTGCCTACCTCTTCGGGGATATGGGCGTGAAGATAATTACATATACAGACAGACAGACGGATAGACTCGTTAAACTTATAACACTCCTTTTGTTCCATCTGGGATTAATTAATTAAATAAATGCTCTGCAAAATCATCACCAACATTTTGTAATTTTATTTTTATGATATTGGAAGGCAAATAAGCAGACAGATTTCGTAATGGTAAGAAATTCACACTGCCTAGAGACCCAAGGTGGTAATGGTGCGTTGCCAATCTGAGGCCGGGATGTTAGGCCTCGAGCGAAAGTAAATGTACCGGCTACCGTATTCTCCGAACCGGAACACGTCAACGGCAAGTACTGACGTTATGGCGGCAGGAATAGATAAGGCGGTGGTACCAATCCGGGCGAGTTGCAGCGAAACTCTACCACCTAGTAAATTAACTAGTAATTTTTAATACACAAATTCATAGCTCTAACAGGGTTTCTTTCTTAGTAGTTCTGTGTTAGCATCGCTATTAGTGAATTTTCATTGAGAAAATCAAGTTACTGTTGTTTAGGGGAAATTGTGGATAAAACTGTGTCCTTTTTGCTACTATTTTTATGAGAATAAGTTACTTTTGTTAAAGATTTCTTTATCTTTATAGATAGCGAAGAAACAGGTCGATCTCCAATGTTAAGAGACAACCGTTGCATATTGACATCATAGATGTTACTGGTTCGTCACTACCCCCAACAACGTCGTCTCACACATCTACATTTGCATATGCAGTCATTAGATAGATTTATTTTAAGAAGCCACGATTTGTCTAAACGAATAGTCGATAGTCGTTCATGCTACGAAATTTTAGTTTGACGTCATGTTTCTAACACTGACAGTAATGAGTAATGACTCAACAGTATCGAAATACGTACGCAGAAAATTCGTAACTACATTTTCCTATGTAAATTATTATCATGGAGACGTAAAAACTTATAACCCGTGACCATGTTGAAGTTGTTTTGCAAAGAGGTTGAATTATCACTGTATTATTATTTATAAGATTGGTAGATAAGTTTATGACAGATAATCCGTTAGAAAAAAACATGTCTTTAAAACTGTTTGGAGGGTAGACAGAAAATGTATATTATACAAACAATATAATTACAATTTATTTATAACATTAGCTTTTAGCAGGGATGGAAGGTACACCGCGGATGTAGAGAGAAGAGTGACTGCAGGGAATAGTGTGAATGGAGCGTTGGGTAAGCTATTCCAAAGCG
>NJDC01000085.1:177558-196558 GCA_002245475.1 Calephelis virginiensis
CATCTACTAAATAGTCCGAACAAAGCCTAAACATTTAGTTTAGATAGGTGAGCCCGTTCTTGAGTTATAAAATTACAACGAAAAGTGGCATTGATTTTTATATATGTATATAGATTTGCCAGGTTAGGTAATCTAACCAGAATCTTATGGATTGTCTCTAACTTCATATTGTGTCTAAATGTAAATATTTAAGTTTTAATTTAAATATCATTTTTTAAGTTAATAACTTGGTATCTAGCAGTTTTGGTATTAGATATGAAACTGGAAGAATAACTTTATATAGTCGAGGAAAGTACTTTCAATCAACATCTACAAAAAGAAGGTTTTTTTTAATCTTATGTTTTAGAGGGGTTTAGTTCAAAGACATGTCAACCCCATCGTAACTGATCACACAAAAAAGAAGGTTCTCAGTTCCACTAGGAATATCTTTATGACTTACCTTAAGACTTTTATAATTATCTTTGTGTTTGAATTCAGGTGCTTTCTAGGGCCAACCAGAAAACACCTGAGCTCTTGTTAACAAAGTTTGTGCAGCTAGGGCTTGTAGCATTAGAGCGCGTAGAGTTAAAAGCTAAGCTCTACATGTCATCTGACAACTTTTTGGCATTTTTTTTAATGACTAATTTAATGCCAACCTCACGGTTTTTACAACTTCACCGGGTTTTAAAACTTCTTGGCAATGCGAGCTCGTCTTGACAAATTTAAATTATAGTTAAGTAAATATGCAAAAACTGACTCCGAATATTTTAATAGGTACCACGTAACGATTTTTTTTCAAAGGATAGCTAATAATGGCTCTACATACATTTTATCAACTTTTTTACTTTCTTTGAGCAGTTTTTAAGTCATAGTTAATAATGGATAAATATTTAATACTAGCTGCTACCTGCGGCTTCGCCCGCGTTTTCACAGAAACCCGGTGTGCGATCGGGATTAAAAATAGCCTATATGCTAATCCAGGTCACAATCTATCTGTCTTCCAAATTTCAGACAAATCCGTTCAGCCATTCGAGCGTGAAAGAGTAACAAACAACCATACATCCATACTTACAAACTTTCGCATTTATAATATTAATAGTATGTAACCTTGTCGAAATCATTACCTATATTTCTAAAAAATAACAACTAGAGCTATTAGTTGAGTAGAGTATCGAACATAGAAGAAAAAATGGCCTCAAGGTCTTAGCCTGTGCCAGAAATGGGTAAATTAACCTTAAAAAAAACTAAGTTGCACTTATTGAATTTTACTTAATAGTGCAAAATTTTTGAAGTTGAGGTCGTCAAAAATTTACAACCTACTGATTTCTGAGTTATACTTAATAGCATAACTCAGATCACGAACTATTATAGATACTAAACTAAAAAAGATACCATCAAATTCGGTTGGCTGTTGGCCGAGTAATCACTTAATAAACATACAAAAAAACAGATGCAGTGGAATTGAGAACCTTTTCCTTCTTTTAGAGTCGATTAAAATTTTGATATGATTATTTCCAGTAATGTGATCATAAAACACACCCGAGCAAGGCATGTCGGGAAGCTAGTCATATATAGATACAGTAGCGGTTTTAGTAATAGCAGCGCCCTGGGCATAATTTATACGGCGCCCCCTACATGCTGTTCAAAACCATACTAAAAGGTAAATATTATATAGCTTACAGGGTCTGACGCCCCTATACATCTTGGCCCTGGGCGGCTTCCCAACCGCGCTATACCCAAACGCCGTCCCTGCATATAAACAGACGTCCATAGAAACTTGGTTAGATTTCATTATCTATTCCACAAAAAAAACATAATTAAGTGCTTCCTCCTCAAAATTAGACAAACTTAATTTATAATTTTAACATAATCTAGTATAAACGAGCTTATTATGTCAATTTAAAAGGGTGTTTATCAAACAGGTAAAATTTTATTATGTAAATATTTAAGACAATGCTTAATTATTCCTCGGGGGCGCTCTAACGTAATTTAAGAATTTTAGTATTTTATTTGATTGAATATTTACATAAATTAAGTGGTAAATATAAAATATACCATACCTTTTAATTACTTTATACGACAGCGAATAAACGGACGGCCACGGCTATACCTATCTGTCAAGTGTCATATATAACTTTATGTAAACTTTATACAAAATTCAGTTTCGCTATGTATTTATGGAAGTCCCCCGTAAGCCCGGCCTTAGGTTGACAACGCACCATTACCAACCTTGGTGTCTCTAGGCGGCGTGAATTTCTTACCATCAGGAAATCCGCCTGCTTGTTTGCCTTCCAATATCATACAAAAAAAGTCCCTTATTACGTAGTATTTATATACTCTTTGGGTAAGGGACAACCGCCGCTGAGAGACACCATTGGTGCTTACCCTGACCTATCCTCTTTTTAAACTCCACGAACAAAAAGATGTTATAAGTTTGATGCGTCTGTGTGTATTTGTCTGTGGCATCATAACTAAAAACAGGTGGACCAATTTCGATGCAGATTCTTTGTGTGAAAACTGACATGATCGAGATGGTTACCTGTAGCGAAGCTACATTAGGTTTTGTTGAGCATTACTGTTTTTTTTTAATTTTATTGTTATTTTACGTAACAAGATTTATTTTTTGTTTAAATAAATAAATTTCACTGGACAAGTTTCATAAATTGAATCTAACCAAAGTAAGCAAATTATATGCTTGTGTTATGGGTGTTAGTCAACGATACTAATACATAGAAATACTTAAATAGATACCAGAATTAATTTAATAGACAGGACCCAGACCCGGAAAGTCAGACATCTAAATGTTCATCACACATATGCCTGCTCCCGGCGGGAATCGAACCCGAGCCTCGCCTCGTGTACGGTTACCACTCGACCAACGAGGCGGTCAAAAGACGATTGCAAATAAGTTACACGTCTCTCCAGATGATGATAACCTATTGACACGGTATATGTTGCAGGTGCGTCATTGTCTTGTGACCAAAGTGTAAGGATGATTGTGCTAGTCTACCGGCTACCCTACCCTCCAGTCCAGAACATGGCACCATTATTATGGCGACATTAATCGGTAGGGCGAAATCCGCACCTATTAAGGATAGCGCCCATTTAGATCGCTTGCATACATTTTGTATACAGCAACGCCCACTATGCCGGGCCACATCGGCGCATATTTCCGTGAAGCACCCCGCACGCATTCCCTGATACGGCCTACAGTGGGCAAAGGTCACGATTTCACTTTTAAGAACAGAGCACTCATAGCATTTTAACGCTTAGGTTTCGTATGAAAACTACTAGAGGCGTCACTTTCCATACTTGACGATTCGTATGACAACTACAAGATGGCGCCACTTTCCATACTTGACGATTTTAACGTCGAATGGCCTCTCTATTTGTATACTCTTCTCTGGTACTGAGTAACAAAAATCCGCCAATGCGATGCGGCCCGGCCCTACACTCTCCGCCCCGTCAACAGCGGGCGCTATCCTTTAATGTCGCCATAATGACGGTGCCATGTTGTGTTGTGTTGAATCCCTACTCGGGTGAGTTGCAGCACGGCACTCTCCCATCAGCTTCCACCATCAGCTCATCAATCACTTCTTACAAAATAACACAGAACTCGAGAAGACATCTAGAATAGAATAGGAAAGAATAACACAAAGTCGGGCTAGTAAACACAATACTGTAGAGGTAGCATTACGATGCAAACTCCACTGGTTGCTTAAAAAGTATAATTGAATTTTGAAAATATTTACAATGAAAAAAAGATAGAGAATTGTATATAAGATATTAAAAAGATAAGAAAAGGAAAAACTACAATAAGAATATATCAACCATATAATGTTTCTATGTAAAATTATCCTTTAATTATTAAAAATAATTAGATAACACGGTCCCAGTGTTACAGTACTCTAGCACCTAACTATGACTGGCTACATGTGGATTTACTAAATTATCTAGAAGCAGCATAGCCACCAGCAGTTGATGAGATGGTCACATCCCTATTCCAGAAAACTGAAATGAGTTAACCTACCATCAAACCTGAAAGAGATAATGGCAACCACTGTTAGTGGCAACAAGAAAATACAAGAAGAAAAGACTAATCTGAGCGAGATTTTTGTAAACAGAATATATACTTGTTATCATCAGCAGTTGGTGGAATTCCATTGTATACACACTTTTTTGTAGCAAACACTTGTACTTATCCACTATACACTTTATTTAACACTCTACGTTACTCTTTAGCCAACCGGTTTCACTTTTTACAACATCGTCAGTGCTTTGAAACTAAAGATAAAAAGACTGTTTTAGTTTGACGTTCAGTACTTATATGGTTGGATGCAACATCAAACTAAAGCCCTTATATTTATTAAAGTTTTTTTTATGATATTGGAAGGCAAACAAACAGACGGATTTCCTGATGTTAAGAAATTCACGCCGCCTAGAAACACCTAAGGTGGTGATGGTACGTTGCCTACCAGAGGCCGGGATGTTAGGCTTCGAGCAAAAGTAAGTTTACCGGCTTCCTTTCCCTCCAAACCGGAACACGTCATGACGTTATGGCGGCAGGAATAGGAAGGCGAATCCCGGGTCGAGCAACCAAAAGAAAATTTGGGTTTTCCAATTTTCTAATAAAAAAAACGTTGCTCGGGATTGGATGTGTGCCCGATTGGCGATAGGCTTGCCACCTATCATATTGTGGGACTTAGTGTCTTCGGCTAGTCGTGGGTGTCCTGGTTGTGCTTTGCCTACCTCGTCGGAGATATGGTCGTGAAGATACTTTTTTTTTACTTAATACCAAGCACATTCTGTCCTAATAATAAAAACTTGATATTACAGGCACGCTGTCCTGTGTCCAGAATGTTGTTTAAGTTGCGCTACTTTGACCAAAAAAGGATGTCGTCATTATCGCAGCCGGAATAAGTAAGGTGGTGGATCCCTGGACAATGTGTGCACAGCCGTCTGCTATTCAACCTGTGCTGGCCTCTTATGAGCTACGAAGCAGACAGGCAGGTGGTCTATTCTACACTCTATGTGTCCTGGACCTGGACAAACCCTATATCATTAAGAAGCTCCGTTTAACCTTAAAACTGCCGAACCGATTTAAGAGAATTTTAGCACATAAAATATTAATCCATTTATTAATATTTTATTATATTAATAATTTTGACATCTCAACGGGTTCCCAAGGGAGAACTCAGTGATATAAATGAACGGGGATATATATACATAAGTTTTCAAGTCCAAATCAAGATATTTGCTTATGATATGGTTGTTATTCAATGTAGCCAGATCCAGAAGTACAAGCCTTTCTGCTCTACAATGCCTGACGGTAAATCGAAAGCGAGCCCTTTCGATGATCACTAAGGTGAAGAGTGTACACTAACCCTTTGACCACCGAGACGGTCAAATTGTTATTGTTATTGGAAGGTCAAATTATTATTCGTTTTGACGTGAAAACGGAACATGCATCTATCTATACATACTTTCGCATTTATCCAATCAAATACCGTAATAACCGGTACAAGTTGCGTCGTATATCCAATAAGGAATCCTTGATATTTACATTACCTAATATCCGCGTAGGAATCCTGAGTACATCTTATTGTGGATCCAGCACTGACTCATTGGTTGCGAAATACGATTTACATCAGTTAAGGCGAAGCTATTGCAATCGGAAAAAAATATATTTTAGCAGACAGATTTTTAAGAAAGAAAAATAGAATTCAAACAGAATAGGTACCATTATAATTTGTAAATATACATAAAATTCAATTTATGTAACTGGTACGTAAATGCATATTGTACCTGACAACGATTGTTGGTAGGTGTACAAAAAGTTTGTTTGTTATTCGGCCAACAGCATAACCGATTTACAAGATCTTTGCTTCAAGAGATAGGTCATGATTCCGAAGGTAGTCCCGTATGAATTTTATCTTGGTATGACTAGTCATTTTTAAGTTAAATTTAATACTTCACAAATTTTCGTTTATATTGACGATAAACAAAGCCAAGAAAATTGAAAACTACTAGTATCCTACTAGCATCATGGAATCATTCTTCGATCTTTCGAAAAAATAATTAACAAATCGCAACGTAGTAGTAGTTGGAGTCGGTTTTTGCAATTTTACTGCACTCAAATTATTAGTCAACAATTTGCGTACTGTGATAGACAATAAAGAACGAACTTAGAATATTTCTATAAAATACAGAGTACTTTGCCTTAACCTAAGACTGCAAAACGCCTTAATTATTGACTAAGTTCTCTTAGTACTAGGTTCCTATTACTGCATAGTTTAACTTTAACTAACTAACAATAATCATTTTTCAATTTACATCTGACTAAATTTTAAATACTATTTGGCTATGCCACAGAAACCGAAACAGATCTCGGCCTAAAAAGTAGTATATGTCACTTTTCACTCCGTCATGTTTTTTCCCGCGGAAACCGAAAGGGATCTCGGCCTAAAAAGTAGTCTATGTCACTTTTCACTCTATCATGTTTTTACCCGCGGAAACCGAAAGGGATCTCGGCCTAAAAGTAGTCTATGTCACTATTCACTTCTTCGTGTTTTTTCCCGCGGAAACCGAAAGGGATATCAGCTTAAAAAGTAGCCTATGTCACTTTTCATTCCGTCATGTTTTTATAGGCCTAAAAGTAGACTATGTCACTTTTCAGTCCGTCACGTTTTTAAACCTAGACAGCCTGAAGAAAAACGGCGAAACAACCTGTATCTAAAAGCGAATAGTTCCCGTGTTTGGCAGGGCGCCTGTGTAGAATACCATATGTCTTCCTACCAGGAAGCTCATAAGAAGCGAGCAATGGTCAAATATTTCATTGCCAAGAAGACCAATGCAAATTCTCCGTGTAGGGATAATTACAACATCATGTTTAGCTCCGGAGGATAGGGTAGGCGTTAGACATTTACAATAATTAGCTTAGCACCCTGGCGACCAAAGGACAGTGACGCACCTACTACTGTGGTGTCTATAGGCCGCGGTTGTCTCTTACCGTCAGGAGAATCGTATGCTTGTTCGGTGTTTTATATATAAAAATGTGATGCTTATATGTGTCGGTATAATTCAAATATGGTCATCTCCACGTGTTTTTGATTTTATTTTGTACATTTTACATTTAGATGCTACATGACCGCTTTAAACACATTAATATTAAATAGGTATATATAATCTATCGCCTCTGTGGACTAGCTGTCCGGTTTCGGACTTGATTCTTGAGGTCCCAGGTTTGATCCCCGGGCCTGCAACTGAAAAAGCTAGAACATTGTGTGTAAACTAAAAAAAAATCTAATAAAAATAACGTAACCCGGGATTGGATACGTGCCCGGTTGGTGATAGGATTGCCACCATTGTGGGATGTAGTGTCTTCGGTTAGTCGTGGGTGCCGTTGTGTCTCTGCCTCCAGCTTCGGAGATATGGGCGTGAAGATACAGGTATATATAAATACTAGCTGTCACCCGCGTATTCGCCATCTATAGATTGAGATGTAAGCTATCCTATCTTTCGAGTTGTATTAAAATCCACACGGTGTGTAAATTTGATTAAAATTGGTTAAGTAGCTTAAAAGTCCATCGCAGACTGACACTGTAACACATTCATATTATTCATTCATTCATTTATATTTATTATATTGAGTTAAATTAAAGTATTCAACCATTTAATTTACAAGTTTCCGATTTTTTAATTTTTTGTGGAGTTGGCTATATTTGTAATTTAGCTACAAATATAACCGTTTGTTAAACTAGGCAGAAGCAGCCGTTTCGAAGTTACAATTTTCTCCTCAATTTGCCACTGTTTCTGATTACCTGCGACAATAGACGGTTGAAAGTCGGTTAAATGTATTAGTGTTCTGCGGTGCGCGAAAACAACGCCTCGTATTCCACATATCATACAATGTTATAGAAGATATGGAAAACTAGCTATTATCCGCGACTTCACCCCCGTATAGAAATTATTTAGCATGTTCACGACCATATCCCCGAAGAGGTAGGCAGAAGCACAACTAGGGCACCTTCGACTAGCCGAAGATACTAAGTCCCACAATGTGATAGGTGGCAAGCCTATCGCCAACCGGGCACATTTCCAATCCTGAGCAACATTTTTTTTTTAATTAGAAAATTGGAAAAACCCAATTTTCTTTTTGTTGGCCGACCCGGGATTCAAACCAGAGATCTCATGCAGTCAAGTCCAACAACTGAACCGTTAGACCACCGAGGCGATCTTATTTAGTTTTTCGTGGATCCGTTGATTGTTAAAAGCCCTATGTCCTTTCACCGTTCAGCCTTATTGATGTAAAAATGGCACATTCATATATACAACCACATAAACAATACACAATAACATTATTCTTTCATTAAACGTCATACGTACGTCATTCATAGTTACAAAATTATAATATTGTACAACTAGCTGTTCCGGCGAACTTTGTTCCGCCCTTTCAGTGAGAATAATTAATATGTCGTTTTTCCTAGTTTCTTCGCTGTTGTAAGGGATAAAATGTACCCCATGTCCTTCTCCCGGTTCTAAGCTACCTTTTCTATCAATTTTCAGCCTAATGGGCTTAAAAATTCATCATCGAAACGATTCGAAACGATTCATCTTTCATTTTTTTATGATATTGGAAGGCAAACAAGCAGATGGATTTCCTGATGGAAAGAAATTCACACCGCCTAGAGACACCAAAAGTGGTAATGGTGCGTTGCCAACCTGAGGTCGGGATGTTAGACCTCGAGCAAAAGTAAGTTTACCGGCTACCTTACCCTCCGAACCGGAACACGTCATGACGTTATGACGGTAGGAATAGGTAAGGCGGTGGTACCAATCCGGACAAGTCGCGGCTAAACTCTACCTATTCCTATTTTCCTATTCAGATGTCACGGTGTTAGTGACGGAAAGCCTATGCCCGGACCGACACCATAATTTATTTTTAACCCGACTTTCTTTTGTTTATTTTCTTTTGTATTGTACTCAAAATCTGTTGGACTTATAAATCGTAAATATATATATGATAAAGAAAACCGTCGCGTATAAACGCTTTTTTGCTATCTTTTACCATCTTGGCAAAAAGGTTGAGGTTATATGTTCGACTCATATATATAGTTTTATGTATGATTTCTCAGTCATTTCTGAACCGATTTTAATTATTTTTTTTCTATTTGAAAGGGCGTACTTCCTTGCTACCACCAAGTCTGAATCAGACTATGGAATCCCAAGAAAATACTTCCTATTTGTATACCTAGATGAGCTACTTATTGAAATCGAAATCGTTTTTTGACAGTTCTACTGCTCTTAAATTATTGCCTTACCTATTCCTGCCGCTTTTTGACAATATCATGGTCCGGTCTAGACTCTAGAGCAGCCTTTCCCAAAGTAGGCGATAGCGCCCCCTTATGGGCGCTGGAAGCCTAGAGGGGGGCGGTATAAATCTTGAAAAAAATGTTTTTTTTTAAACTAGGCGCAACAAATATGTTATTAAGGTTATTGACAAGAAAAAAACGAGGGGGGGGCGCTACAAAACAACTTATTTCATGTAAAGTGGGCGTTACATGAAATAAGTTTGGGAACCTCTGCTCTAGAGGGTAGAGTAGCCGGTAAACTTGCCCAATACTCCATAGATCTCAAGTCACCTCAAGTACCTAAATCTCCTCTTGCACTTTACCACTAATATGTAACATTACTGAAAAATGTAAATATCGCGATTTAGGATTACCTTAAAGTCGTGTATCTTGCGTCGATAGTCTCAGCGTCGAACATTGTAGACCGGTAGATTTCAGTCAATTGCTAAATGATATTATCTGGTGGCTGATCACAGTGAGGAGCAAAGGTTAGAATTTCACATTTCAAGCACTGTTTGCAATGTTTTAGAATACAAGATGGGTGTATGATACTATCTTTTGAAATATATAGGAGCCAACGCCTTCCGTTTGCTAATACTCTCATCTCTAAATAAGAGAGAAAGGAAACATTTATTAACACACTAAAACTTACTACATATCACTAATAAAAAAACAACTAAAAATCTAATCTAACTCTAAGCATAAAAAACTTAAATAACGTACAAAAAAGTGATAGTGAGAGTCAGAGTGTTGTAACATGAGTCCGCTAAGGAAAAGATCAGCATTTGTTGAAGTTTCGGCTATCTCAACACTGGTTTTCGGCTTTCACCGTCTGACAAATACAGCCAACAACAACTGGCAACACAAACGTAATACAATTTTTACTCTGCATATGTCAATTTTGCTGTCAAGTCTCAGTAAGGGGTCTTTTGTACCCCATTAATAGAAAAGTTTTTTTTGTACCCCTTACCTACTTATTTAGCGGTGGACGCATAATTTTGAAAGCTTAAAAAAATAATTTCTTCAGATGGCTATTGCGGGCTATATATAAAAGATGTTTAGTCGAACAATCCTATTAATATTATAAATGCGAAAGTTTGTAAGTATGTATGTATGGATGTTTGTTACTCTTTCACGCTCGAATGGCTGAACGGATTTGTCTGAAATTCGGAAGACAGATAGATTGTGACCTGGATTAACATATAGGCTTTTTAAATCCCGATCGCACACCGGGTTTCTGTGAAAACGCGGGCGAAGCCGCAGGTAGCAGCTAGTGTACAATATATAGAAATTCTTAAATACATACTGGAATAAATTCTATGTTTTAATGTATGTATAAATAAATAAATATCCCTGGATAAGCCACACAAATTGAATCTAGCCCCAAAGTAAGCAAACTATATGCTTGTGTTATGAGTCTTAGTTAACGATTCTAATACATAGAAATACTTAAATAGACACCAGAATAAATTTAATAAATACCCAGACCCGGAATTGCAGACATCTAAATGTTCATCAAACGAATTGCCTGTCAGCGTCGGAAATCGAACCTGAGCCTCACAGTTGGTCAATGTTGTTAGGCGTGTACGCTAGCCACTCGACCAACGAGGCGATTAAAGTCGGCGTGTAATTATTTCATTAGGTACAACGTCATGATTTAATAATTCTTTTTTTGGAAGATAGCAAATGATTTCTAAATGGTCCCATCTATATTTTGTCAAAATCCTACAAGTAGCTTTTTAGTTACACTAAATGATGCATACATTTTTCGAACACTGTTGCATAATGATGAAATAAATATGGAACTACCTCGGAAAGATGTCCTATCTTTTAAAAAAAGATCATCAAAATCGGTTGACTAAATTGGCCGAGTAATAGCTTTACAAATGTTATATAAAAAACAATTGTTGTTCGTTAGTCTCGCCAAAACTCGAGAACAGTTGGGTTGATTAAGCTAATATCGTTTTGAATTGTTTGCGAAAGTCCAGGGAAGTTTTTGAAAGATAAGAGAAATTGCTAGGAAAAATAACATTTTAAGTTCTACTATACAAACAGAGCGGGCGGAAAGAAGTTCGCAGGGTAGTATACAATAAAGTAATTAGAAAAATACAGTTGAGAACCTTCTACTGTCAGTTGAAAATTTAAATAAATGTATTATTGTGTTTGTATGGACTTCTGGAACTAACGATACAAAGCAAACTGACTATTCCTAAAAAACTTAAAGTAATAGGATACGTTCAAAAGTAGAATAAAAGAATGGTTAGTAAAAAATAGAAAAACAATGATATAAGGTTACTAAGATACGGGTGCTATCGTCAGGATCAGCTTACGAAAGCTGAGACCCAGCAGACTGTGACGGCCGTTAGCACGAGTACCTTCTGGGGTACAGGAACAGTGACATGGTGTGTGATTCTACTGATTTTAATAGGTTTTTTTCTTTTTAATCTGGTTTTTACGTAGTGATGTGACATCATCACTGGGGTTATGCAAATAATTGGCATCCAGATATAACGATTCTATTGCTGCTATTTGTTACTATATTATACTACCACTAAGTTATTACTAGGTCATAGTCGTAGTCGTACGTACTGTGCAGTTCGCCCTAATTAATAGCACCTTCTTACCTATTCCAGGCGCCATAGTTTCAGTGATTACTATTGTGGTCTTCCGTAATGGAGACTAGGGTATCTGGTAGACACACGTTAATTAAGATCATTTTAGTCTCTTGTTTTCGGTGGTATAGACGACGATTGTCATTTACTATCCACAGAGTTTCCTGCTATTTTCTCTGATATGCTTGTCATATGACTAAAAAGTTCTGGTTAACTCTTATGGCGATAAAAAATAAACAAAGACTTAAGTAAGAGGAAAGTTAAACAATTAGTTGATACTATGATCTATATCACACTGTAGTAAAGACCTAGTTGAACCTTGGAGTACTGTAGTCCATGTTTATTTAAAGACGATTAAAATAATAACACTTAAATATACTTAGTCAATTTAATGAGTTGGTAAAAAAAAATAGAAAGACAAAAACTTGATATTTTTTTCTTCTATTTCAACATAAGTTTTTTGTTACAAGTTTTTATTTCACTTTCCACGTATTTATTTTTATTTTTTTATGATATGGAAAGGCAAACAAACAGGCGACAAGCACTTACGTTATGGTGACACGAATAGATAAGGCGGTAGTACCAATCTGGACGAGGCGTTGCAAAACTCTACCACCTAGGTGGTAGAGTTTCTATTAAGTTTAAATTAAGTATCCACGTATGTATGTTTTTTCGGGTGGAATTTTGCAAATCGAATTTTATTGACTTTCATATTACCGATTGAGCTGAAGTTTTACATGTGATTTGACGACAATGCAATGACGACTTAAAGCTGATTTTATATGGAACCAGAAGATTAGAGATACTCTTAAAATTCTAAATATAATCTTATCGTATTTGGCCTTGTTTTATATAGTAAGGTACTTCTCAAGTCTTCTACTGGGACTAGCTCTTACAAATAAAAGCTTATCCCAAAAAAATATTTTTTGTAATAAACTTAATTTCTAAATATAAGTTTATGCTAAATCTAACTTTTTAACACTTAATACAGAAGTTCTGTTATCCACAAGATCTAGAATCTTCTAGTTTGTTGTAAGCACCTATATGTTTCTTGCTCTAATACCTTAGTGCTTGTTACTGTCGTGCCCTGACTTAAAAAGTAATATAGCCGAACTTATGCATCAGGCTTAAGCTTTATCCTCGGATTGGGAAACACCATTAACACTATTGGTGTCTATAAACTTTAAGAATTTCATGAAATCCGTCTGCTTATTTGTCTTTCAATCGAAAAATGAACTGTTACAATGTTAAATTAACCAATATTAAACCTTAACCCTTTATAAAAAAAAACACCTTAGTTTTAACGAATTAGAAAAATGGTATTATAAAATCGCTACAGATGTTGTAATAAAAAAGAAAGGCAAACCAATTAACACACAACGGAACCAATTACTGAAGCTTAGTCAAAAATCATACATCTGCTTCAACCCTTCCGTAGAAACTGACATAAGGATAGTCTAGTGCGTGTTGAAAAAAACAATGATAATTTATTCGTAGAATAGGGATTTTTCAGTCAAAAAAGTTCAATACAATATTAATAAAATACTAACAGCCTACTTGTAGTGATTAGTTAGGTAGTTAATGAAATAGTTGTAAAACGATATAATTAAGGAAGCTCAGAAGAAAAACACATTTTCCTTTTTATGCCTCCATTAACCCACGAAGTTTAACATTTTTGTGTATGTTTGTATATGTCTCTGGCATCATAACTGCTCAACGAGTAGACTTATTTCGAAGCGGATTTCTTGTTTAAAATGTAACATGAACTAGACGATACTTAGCTATATTACGAATAGATTTCATCGAGGTTTATTGACTTTTTTAATTAATATCGTAAGCTCAATTTGTTCATTTTAGAAACCTAAACAACTTTAGTGTCGAAATGTTTCACTGGTTATTTCACTGGTCAAACCTCTTACCACAACGTAAATATACGAATAGTTTGGTTTAGTTAAAATGGCTAAGGAATGTAAAAATTACAAAAACATTATGTAAGCGTATTAACAAAAAATTAAAACTAAATCTTCATTCTCAAAAATGCCACAATTTCTAACAAGTTTAATCGCATTCTGTTTTAGCAAATTATTTGAGTGCAGTGGCTAGGCTATCCGTTAAAATTAATACTTCCGAAAACACTGGGGTAATAATAACCCAATTAAAGATGGACATGCACCAAAATGGCCCTCCAAAGAGGATTAATAAGACTTTTAAATTCCTTTGTTCTTCAACCTTACTGTTGGATCTTACGCACGATATAAATGTAATTTTAAGAAATGTATCTGATTGATCCGTTGCAGTGCTGGATTACCCAATATGCCAGGCTTTTCCTGGGGCGCCCGATGAAATTGACATCATTTTTGTTAAAAAAATCGTATTGATGTGTAACGTTTATTATATTTTTTTGTTCGATTGATATTTTATGCTAATTTTTAAACCTTGAAATGATATAAGAGGTATTTGAAATTCTGATTCTGAATAACCGTCAATTTTGCAATGTTTTTTGAAAAGGTAGGGCCCCAAAATCGAAATGGCCTAGGGTCCCCTACGGGCTTAATCCGGCACTGATCCGTTGATTTAAACCACTAGCAACTGGATTTATTGAATGATAGCTCAAAATTGTATTATTTACTATAAGTTACAACTAACAATTTGGCCTATTTGCATAAACTTTATATTATAAACGCGAAAGTATATCTATATGTCAATCTGTCTGTTGCTCTTTGACGACTAAACCGCTGGATTGATTTTGATGAAAATTGATGTGCACATAGTTTATAACCTCAGTTCAAATTCAGATTACATTTTTTTAAATCAACCCCAAAGGATTATAAAAGGGGGTGAAAGTTTGAACGAAAATCGTAACTGTTCTTCACTGACGAAGTCGAGTGCAAACAGCCAGTTTAAAATCATAAATGAGAGAGTCTGTCTGTTTGTTGCTTTTTCAAAGCTAAGCCACTGAAAAAGGTTTTGATATTTTTTTATATGCATAGGTAAAGCTATAGATTCGAGTTCAAACAGGCTATTTTTTTTAATCAACCCGCAAAGGGCTACAACACGGAAAGTTTACATGAAAATCGTAACTATTCGACGCTGACGAAATAGCTCGAAAACAGCTAGCTACCTGTCCTTTCGAACTTCGTTCCATCCAATTTGTTTTTATGGGAAAACATAAAATGTTGGTTTTCCTAGTTTCCTCGCAGTTGTTTCTATTTTCTTAATTTTCAAACCTTCCCTGTACTTCCCTAAATAATTCAAGACCAAAATTAGCCAAATCGGTTCAGCTGCTCTCGAGTTTTAACACGACTTCTGAACAGCAAAGGATTTTTATATACAAGAGAAGATATAGGTCGTCTCATATCGGCGTCGAGCTGAGAAGATCCCAGCGCTTGTTAAACGATGTCTACTAACAAAGGTAGTAGGGTTATTTTACTAGTGCCACTTATCCTTTCTAGATGGTTTAGTACCATTGTCTTATTTTTTACAGTCTTTGACGGACCATCTAACTGAAAATGAAGTTTGTTACATAGGCCGAGTAGAAACTAACATATACCTCAACTCGGAAATACAGTCATTTCACTATTCATTACCGCAATGCTTGTTCCTGTCGGGAATGAACCTGTACCGTCTTTTTGTGCCTATGGACTGTTATGTTACTATAAAGAAATCCGTTTTTAATTATAAAGAAACCGAGAAAGTAGACCGTACAAATAAAAGTCGACAAATTACTTTTATTTTCACTTAATATCTCTATTTAATTACCTGGAAAGACAATTAGTACATTTTATTACAGCCAAATGCACCCACTTGCGTAAGGGATTAGCAATTTCGGATTGCTTGAAAATATCAAAGCCGATAATGACTCGTAATATGATCAGGCCATTTTTTATTTCTCGTCACATCGCTGTCCTGTGGCCTGGACGTCAGGCTTCCATTGTGCAAGTCTGCCTTACCCTACAGACTGGAATATGACAGTCACTATGCCAGCAGGAATAGGCAAGGCGACGGGAGGGCGATGTTTTAAATTTATCATTTGTCCCTATAATCCTCATTTAAATTTTGCACCTAGTCCATCTTCGCCTCTGTGGTCTAGCGGTTCAGTTGTTGTACTTGACTGCGTAAGGCCCCGGGTTCGACTCTCGGATCGGGCAACAAAAATAAAAATTGGGTTTTTCCAATTTTCTAATAAAAAAATGTTACTCAGGATTGGATATGTGCCCGGTTGGCGATAGGCTTGCCACGTATCACATTGCGGGATTTAGTGTCATCGGCTAGTAGTGGGTGCCCTGGTTGTGCCTCTGCCTACTTCTTCGGGGATATGGGCGTGAAGGTATTTTTGTTTATCTTCGGCGCTAACGACTCTCTTGATGGAAAGAGACAGCCATGACCTATAGACACCATAGAAGTTATAGGCTCGCGCTATCCTGTGGCCGGGATGTTAGACTGATTGTGGTGGCAGGAATAGGTAAGGCAGCGGATCCTTATCCGGGTAAAAAGCGGAACTGAACTCTACTAACAGTAGCATTGCTGGTCATGACCTCATGAGCTGCCTGAAGAGAGGCTGGTTTGTCCTTTCAAGTCAACAGAGTCACAGTACAAATATGGAACAGTATGAAAACTAAGACACCTTTTTTTTAGTGACATTGGAAGGCAAACAAGCAGACAGATTTCCTGATGTTAAGAAATTCACGCCGCCTAGAGACACCAAAGGTGGTAATGGTGCGTTGCCAACCTGAAGCCGGGATGTTAGGCCTCGAGCAAAAGTAAGTTTACCGGCTACTTTACCCTCCGAACCGGAACACGTCATGACGTTATGGCGGCAGGAATAGGTAAGGTGGTGGTACCAATCCGGGTCAATCGCTGCGAGACTCTACCACCTAGTTAGATGTCACGGTGTTAGTGACGGTGAGCCTATGCTGGCCTTTTACGAGCTGCCTGGCAAGGAAGGCAGATGGTCTATTCTACAAAGGAGCCCGGACCAACACGGGGAAAAACTTGATGAATTATTTATCTACATTGCATTGAAGCGACGTTGTGACGGCAGAAATTGTTTGAGATGTTTGTGTTAGTTCAACCTGCCACCTTACTACCTCCATTAGAGCTCTTGTCCTTTTTCAGAATTTTTAGGTTACTAGCTGTTTACCCGCGACTTCGTCTGCGTTGCGTTTGATATTCATACAAATTTTCTTTTTCTATTATAGTCTCGTGGGGAAAGAAGCTTATGTTTGAAACTTTTGAATTCACATTTATTCTAGCTGGTCCGACGAACTTCGTTACATCCTTTTAGTTTGTATGAGAAAAATTAAAATGCTGTTTTACCTAGTTTCCTCGCAGTCAAACGGAATAAAAAGTGTCCTTTGTTTATTGCCCGTCTCCTGGTTCAAGGTTACCTCCCCTTTTCAATCAAATCGGTTCAGCCGTTCTCGAGTTACAATTAGTGTAATTAACACGACTTTTTTATTCAGTTACATGTTTGTAAAATTTTATTGATATCGGTTTAGTCGTGAAAGAGCAACAGACAGACTTCCGCATTTATAATATTAGTACGGACTAATATCGATATCGGATTGAACTAGTGTTTATTTATTTTTATGATATTTGAACGCAAACAAGCATTCTTATATCCTGAAGGTTAGAAATTCGCGCTGGCTTGAGACCCCAAAGCTGGTGATAGTGCTTTGGCAACCTGAGGTCACGAGCAAAAGTAAGTTTATCGGCTCCCGTATCCTTCGAACCGAAACACGTCAACAGCAAGCATTGACGTTATGGTGGTAGGAGTAGGTAAGGCGGTGGTACCTATCCGGGCGAGTCGCTGCGAAACTCTACCACCTACTCAGATGTCACGACGTTAGTAACGGTAAGCCCATGCTCGTCTTTTACGAGCTGCGTGGCAGGTAGGCAGATGGTCTATTCTGCAAATGAGCCCGGACTAACAACGAATAGCCAAAGTGATTTAAAGAGACGGTAATCATTCCACTTGAGAGCACGTACAAGTTGTGATGTTGTTGACACATAAATAACACTAATTGCCAAAACATTACCATGAACAGTCATAAGCGCAAAAAGGTTTAATGGCGCCTAAAAACTTGAACCACAGGTTAAGGTTACATAGAACGATCTCTAAAGTATCAAATTATTTATATAAAGTACAAGGTTACATACAAAAACAAATACTTCCTTGAACCAGTCTTCAAAAACAATTAGTTGTACTGATGGTCGTGATTTGGCTTATTTGTATTAAACACTTATTTATTTTAAATAACTTTGAACTTGATTATTTCCAAATCTGGTTTATAATTCGTTGATGTTTTATTCGATTTTTAAATGCTTTGGTTATTTTACCTTTTATGCGTCAAAATTCTCTTAGATAATTATAATCAGACGTTTTTAAGGACTCCTGTCCATAACACCATATCATACTCTGACTCTTTTACACTGACAGCTATTCGGCTATTTAATGCTCTTCCAGTTGATATACGTGACTCTGACTCTCTCCCTATATTTAAGTCGCGTGTTTATAACCATTTCTTAAAAGCTCAAAATTCTGAAACTTATTTATTTGGCTTTTAGTTGTATAATTAAGTATTCTATATATGTTTCTGTGTTAAAGTATAAATTACTATAGTGTTAGTCCTATCTTTAGTCTATTTTATTTTTATTATATATTATGTGTACTCGTACATTGTTATAAAATCTTTCTTGTATTTATATAGTTTCACACTATATACAGGTAATTATGTAGACCTATTATTGTCATTATTATTAGAATTACCTATTGTATTCTATTTTAGTTTCTTTTGTAAATTTAGAATCTAAACTGTTTTTAATTAACCATCATTTTTGTGTTGTTGTAAAATGGTTTTTTTTTTTGCTGTCAAATTTTTGTGCGGGTAGTGCACAAAAATTTGACATGTGTGTTTTGTCACCATTATCCAGGGTAAACTGGGAGAAAAGGAGTTTTGGCGCCATCGAGAGAAAGGATGGTCGAAGTTTTTTCATAATTATTGAATTTCGTGTTGATATTGAGTGAAATTAGTCAATTTTGGTGGCATTTTGTACAAT
>NJDC01000086.1:0-10388 GCA_002245475.1 Calephelis virginiensis
GTTTGGTGATATTCTTGCAACAACGGTACATTTCTTTCTTCAAATCTTTCATACCGTAATTCGACTGCAAACATGCTACATAGTCTAACCAAGCTTTCTTCTTTCTTTCAACTGAGGCTTTTACCTCTTCATTTAAGTATATGCCGAGTATGTGTAATTAAGTTAACTTTGATTGTCATACTTAATTTAGTGAAGTGACTGTTTTAAAAGTTAGTTTGCTGTGGTCTAGAGTAATGCGGTGGCCTCGTTACTCAAGCTCATTTAGGGAGATTAGGCCGCAACGATTAAAGACACAATACACTAATTTCTTTATTAATATTTCACTTGTGCACTTAATTTAAACAAAATTAAATTAATTCCACCTAAATTAACTAATTTTATTCATAATTTACACGAAGTTCAATAATTACGAAAAAAACTACGACTATCTTCTTTCACATTGGCTCCAAAACTATTTTGAATATTATAGTTACTACTTTGATTTGCTGATGAAGATTGTCGTTTAAAAATTTGCATGTTGTTTTTTCTAAGTTAACAATTTCCTGGAATTCGTTATTTAGTCGACAAACATGTGAGCCTCTCTTCCTAGCCAAACGCAAACTCCCAAGAAACTACACCATACCGTCGCCGCGAGTTTTAGCGAATAAGTTTTTTTTGCGCCCGGCGCGCGGTAATCACCAAGTCCGGGCTTGTCAGTTCCATTAAATTCACCCAGTAACCGAAACGCAGCTCCAAGTCGAGGTTCAGTCTCCCGAGAGACAGCCGTTATTAACGACGTTGTAGGGAACAGTCCAATCCATCTAAATAATGATTTTATTTTAAAATAAAATCATTATTGATACATTGTCGCCTCTGTGGTCTAGCGGTTCAGGTGTTGAACTTGACTGCATTAGGTCGAACCCTGCATGAGGACCCGGGTTTGAATCTCAGGTCGGGCAACGAAAAGAAAAGTTGGGTTTTCCAATTTTTTAGTAAAAAAAAATGTTGCTCGGGATTGGATATGTGCTCGGTTGGCGATAGGCTTGCACTGTGGGACTTAGTGTCTTCGGCTAGTCGTGGGTGCCCTTGTTGTGCCTCTGCCTACGACTTCGGGGATATGGGCGTGAAGATACTTTTTTTTTATTATTATTTTGCAAATGGAGTTGTAAAAACCGTGAGGCTAGCAACATATTAGTCATTAAAAAAAGTTATTCTTCTGGCAAGTGGTAACCCTGATGCTGTCAAAGACTTCAAATTGAAATTTCAGAATTTTGTTTTCTGAATTCTACTAAATGCTACTAAACGTAGATTGTAGACTCTTGGTTGAAAGTCTTGCAATAAAATAAGCTTTTCAATATTTCATAACCGTTGATTATTATGATTTTTATTTGTTAGCAAAAAAAATTACCTAACTTAAATTAAAAGTGAAGTCTAAATAACCTTTTAAAAATGTCGGTGACTGTGATTGATACTGTTGAGAATTTCATTAATTTTGTAAGGTAAGTTAAAAGAAATTAATTTTTAAATTATGCATGATTGTATTCCCATGTACTTGTTTAATTGCAAACGATATATCCAATCTCAAATTGCTTTAAGTAGACATTAAATGACTTTTAAGTTATCACTACATGTGTAGTTTTTAATATTAATTATCATAAAATAATACTACATTATGTAACAACTTATTACAATATTGTGTACTATAAGTGAATTGGTGAAGACTTGAAGAGAAACAGCATTTACTTGAAGCTTCTTTATTTCTGAGTAGAGGAGTACAATTTTCATTGCTTGCTTTTCGAATGTAATTTATTTACAAAAAATGTCTTTTATACAATTTCTGAGCTCGTGATACTGTAATATGATCGGTTAGCTAATCAGAATACATTAAATTGACCAATCACAATTTAGAACACAAATTTTACATAAGGTTCTAGCTGTCTTACTACTCGACCATATAAAAAGCCGTGGTCGCTAAGGGACCCATCCAACGGGGTTGTACCATATGGAGAGCCGCGTTCGTAAAACTTAATCTTTTGACTTTATAAGACTTACAGTGAGCCATAATGTTATTTTTAATGACAAAAGAAGTTACTGTTTATACAATACTATAATAAAGGGCTCTACTGTACGGGTTTCATTAAATTATATGATACACATGAAACTAAGACAAATAAACTACTTATTTTACATAGTTAATTTTACATTTTATACATTGTTAAATAATCAACACAATTTACACCTTTTTAGTTATCAATTCTATCTGTATGCATTTGATTTTCTTATTTAGATCAATAAGCATAATTTTTCCTGTTTAAAAAAAATAATGAATCTTAGCTATACAAAAAAGTTTTTGTTTTTCTTTATGACATTGGAAGGCAAACAAGCAGACGGACTTCCTGATGGTAAGAAATTCAGGCTGCCTAGAGACACCAAAGGTGGTAATGGTGCGTTGCCAACCTGAGGCGGGGATGTTAGGCCTCGAGCAAAAGTAAGTTTACCGGCTACCTTACCCTCCGAACCAGAACATGTCATGACTTTATGGCGGCAGGGATAGGTAAGGCAGTGGTACCAATCCGGGCAAGTCGCTGCTAAACTCTACCACCTAGTCAGATGTCACGGAGTTAGTGACGGTGAGCCTATGGTCGGCCTTTTACGAGCAGCCTGGCAAGGAAGACAGATGGTCTATTCTACAAAGGAGCCCGGACCAACATGGGGAAGTTGTGTAAATAGCTATAATTTTAGTAAAAAAATAGTGAACCGGCGCATGTTTCATACGTAATTTTTCAGTGTTTGAAGTTTAATTTAAGATTGTGTTAGTTCCTAGACCTTGAAAATGAATAAAAGAAAAATAATGATGATTTTGATTGATTATTGTATTTTTAAAGTTAAAATTAGGTGGACGCGAACTGGTATACCAATTTTACGCATTTGCCAGTTTGCCAGTGTGGATGGGAACTCATCTCACTATTTCTAACTTGATCCTTTATTTTAATATAAAGAAATATGTTATAAGGATGGGGTTTTATTTTGTTTATACGATTATTATTATGCTTATTAAAATAGCCAATTTGCGTCCACATAATTATGGTAATAGACATAGATATGGATGTCGAAATTTAGCTGGACACAAACTGGATGGACGGATTATACTATATACCAGTTTGCGTCCACTTGTTTATTTAAATACTAAATCTTAAGTAACTGTTTTATAAAATTAAATCAGACAGTTATAGATAGGTGGTAGCCGGTAAAGTGCATTGTAAAATCTCATCGGGACTAGTAGACAACACCACTCCGGAAGGCAACAAGCGCGTTAACTGTTTCTGAATTTGTCCACTTATACACAAACAGCTGTATGATAAATTTTAAGTACATAAAGACAAAGAAGTTGACAAAGGTGCAACTAGGGCACGCACAATTAGCCTAAGATACCTACTTAGTTCAACAATGCGATAGATGGCAAACCTATTGCAAACCGGGCACATGTTCTATCCCAAATGACAATGTTTCCAATAGAAATTAATAAAGATAAAGAGCATATCAACAACGAAAGAGGGAACAGGATAGGTAAAAATAGTTAGGAAAAAAATTTAAGGAAACTAAAAATTTTTGTAAAATTGACGTGCTCAATGTGAAATCTCTAAGAGAAAATTGACTACCTGCAGATCTAATTTTTTTAAAGATTTAAAAATGTCTGTATTCTAAAATTAAGATATTGTGGATGCAAAAAAGAGAAAAATTATGTGACCTAGTGTTTACCTGCCTTATATAAACAATCGATGATGCAATTTTGGGCTTCAAATCATCTGAGCTGCAAACAGCAATGAACTAATGAATGACGATTAGAAAGAAAAAGGCGTATCTACATTTGAATGCAAATAAAACCAAAATAGCACATAAGAGAGATGTAGTCAGAACATATTCAAGAGTTTTAGTAGACCGCTGGAACAAATAAAGGAATTTGTTTATGCCGGTAGTGCCTTTTGCAGGGATAGTTTGACTGACGGCAATCTTAACAATAAGATCAGAGAAAGAGTAAGATTAAAAATAAGTATTTTGTTACAATAATATGTAAAGGCATGTTCCGTTGTTTGGTGTAAGAATGGCAGATGAAAGATTGCTAGTACAAACATGCATTGCAAAATTGGATGGACGTACTTAGTTACCCGGGGAGACCTAAGTTGACATTCCATGGGCAATTTACCCCAGGGCCAACTCTTGCCATCATAGTCTCCACAACCAGCTTCTTTGTATTAAAAAAGTAATGAATGTGAAGGAAGCTAGTGACACTTGGTACTCGATATTCTCTGCCAACCCAGTAAGGGACTAAGCGTGAACATATGTATTTTATAAAGAAAGACTTAAAACCCAACATTTCTATAAATTTTCGTAATAAAATCTACCTTAAAACTCTTTATAAGTTGGTGGACGCAAACTGGTCCATGGGTGGACGCGATCTGGATTTT
Source organism: Calephelis virginiensis (assembly GCA_002245475.1). Classification (NCBI taxonomy): domain Eukaryota; kingdom Metazoa; phylum Arthropoda; class Insecta; order Lepidoptera; family Riodinidae; genus Calephelis; species Calephelis virginiensis. The sequence goes on from NJDC01000086.1 coordinate 4,446, forward strand.
GTGGACGCAAATTGGCAAAACCGCCTTATTTCGATAATTTTAATTTTTAAAAAATAATCACTAGATATTTTGGCTAAAACTTAGCTTCATCCTAAACTCATCTTACTACGGCTTCATCATACTACGGCTGGGTTACAATATTAGTTAATTCAAAACTAGATCTAGAACATTTTTATATTTTATCTCAAACCTGCAAACCTTGTTTAATTGTGTAATTATATCCACCTTGTGTAATTATAGCCTGTGTTACCACAGCTTCACTTACTCATGTCAATTTTATATTGTGTTTTGTGCATTATGATTGGTATCTCCTTTCAACTTTTGATGATTCTTTTATATACAGTCGTGGTCAACTAATTAGGGACACTCTTTGGTTAAACCGAATTGTGAATTTATTTTTTATTTTCCAACGAGTCCAAACCATATTCCATATCTCTTACATGTAAGTATAATTAGTCATTTATGTGCTCGATTATACAAACGGTAACAACTTCTTAAACATTAAACCTCTTTACAGTATAGCTGATAGATTATCGTAGTGCTATTTGTTCAAATAATGCTGGCTGGCCATTTAATTAGGGACACTGAGATATTGAGTTCTGTTTTCAAAAGTTGAATCTCAATACCGTTTTTACTTCTTCTCTTATTGTTTCGTGGTAGTTTTGGCGGCAATCCCGATATTTATTTTAAGTTTTGAAAAATATTTTGAAGAAAAATGGGTAAAAATAAAAGTTGCGATCCAACACTACGAAAAATTATCATGAAGTTTGTTGTCGAGCATGGTTGGCCATACCAAAGGACAGCAGAACATTTAAATTGTTCAAAAACTATGGTATACAATGCACTGCAACATGTCAGACGCAATAACACACATTTAAATGTGCCCAGAACAAAAAGATCGAGAAAAAGAGCTCCGCAAGAAGATAGAATGATAACCAGGTTAGCTAAGAAAGATCCGTTTCCAGGCTCTATTTTAATTAAACACGAAGTGTTTGGGGCAGACGAAAGAGCTGGTGTCTCAGCGAGGACCGTTCGACGACGTCTGGTAGAAGCAGGGTTGTTCGGAAGAGTGGCTCGCAAAGTACCGTTGTTGAAGAAAGAACATAGAAATGCTCGTTTGGCGTTTGCACGTAAATATGGACATTAGACCTACGCCCAATGGCAACATGTATTATTCTCTGACGAGACGAGAAGGGTTTGAAACTTTCTGGCAAATCGACCCGTCGCCATTTTGTTTTTTTTTTATGAAATCGCGGCGCACGATTAAAGTGGTATGTATGGATAGAAGGCACATAGACGTACAAAAAATGTCTAATAATATGGTACCCTAAGGTGTCACGTTACTGAGATATTTGGAGGTAAAGATCAATTTATGAGTACACCGACAATTATGAAAAATAGATTTATTACGTGTCTTTATGGCGCGGTGGGCGGGGGGCGAGACAATAGAGGGAGACAAGTCGTCACTTCCAAAAAATAGAGCTGTTGACTAATATTTTGTATTATTATTATATTTCTTACCACCTTAAAAAATGTTTTTAGCCAGAAGATCCTCGTAGGTAGTAAGTATGTAATGTATTTTTTTATGTAGATATCTACTTTCTCCCAATAAACGGCAATAATAATAATCAACCGGGAGTGATCATATGGATATAATAATAATATTACGCATAAAGACAAGTACTTAACAAGTCTATTTTTCGTGATCGTCGTTGTACTCATAAGTCGATCTTTACCTCCAAATATCTTGGTAACGTGACGCTTTAGGGTACCATGATATAAGACATTTTTTGTTCGTCTATGTGTCCTCTATTCATACATACTACTTTAATCGTGCGCCGCGATTTTGAACAAAAAACAAAATGGCGGCGGTTCGATATGCCAGCGTCCATACAAAAAGTTTCAAACCCCTTTGATTTCTTCAGATGGAAGGCAATACATACGGCGTCCAGTAAAAAGCAGGTGAAACATGGCGGTGGAAACATTAAATTGTGGGGTTCATTTTCTGGACGTGGAGTGGGACCTGTGAGGAAAGTTCAGGGTAACTTAAACCAACATGGATACAAGGCAATATTGGAGGAAACGATGCTTCCCTATGCTGAGGAGCATCTCCCTATTATATGGACGTTTCAGCATGATAACGACCCGAAACATACCGCCCGTTCAGTCAAGTCGTTTCTTACCATCAGTATCGGTGCTAGATTGGCCAGCAAATAGCCCGGACCTTAACCCAATCGAGCACCTTTGGCACGAAATCAAGAAAAAAGTAGCCACTTATCGTACCACAACGTTAGATGAACTTAATGAAGCTTTTTGTGAGGCATGCGCAAACATCCTTGTCGAAATATGCCAGAAACTGATAATGTCTATGCCACATCGCTGTCAAGAGGTAATAACTAACAAAGGTTTTGCTACTGGGTACTGATTTTACACGTAATAAAATGGAGCTATTAAAGATATTATAATACTGCAGATTATTAGTTTTGTTTAACTCTATTTTTCATTATAGTTTACTGTCCTTAATTAAATGTCCAGCTACAGAATTATACCTTAAAATTGAATAAATCTTCAACCTTTGATATTAAATACTTTTTTCTATTTATTTATTCTTTTATTTACAACCATTTAAAGCATAATAATCGAACCAAATTATGCAAATAATAGTTACTGAGAAATCAATTGGGTTTTATATTTGTATGTATATAACCAGATATTGTTCTTCACTATCTTGCATGTCCCTAATTAGTTGACCACGACTGTATGTATATATTTTTTTATGATATTGGAAGGCAAACAAGCAGACGGTTTTCCTGATGTTAAGAAATTCACGCTAAAGACACTAAAGGTGGTATGGTGCGTTGCCAACCTGAGGCGGGGATGTTAGGCTTCGAGCAAAAGTAAGTTTAGCGGCTACCTTACCCTCCGAACCGGAACACGTCATGACGTTATGGCGGCAGGAATAGGTAAGGTAAGGTATATAAAGGGCTACTTTCAAAAGACTGGCCAAATTTTAATATAAATGAGTTTTAATATAAATGAGTTAAGGCTAAAGTGATAGTGCATTTTAGTTATTAATTACCAAATTGTTATATTGACTGATATGAACATTCATTTAAAATAGTTATTGCTTCATATGTTGTCACTCTACATCATACCAAGAATGAGTCATGATGTCACCAACCTAAGGAGGCAATTAGGCTCGTATTTACATTATAACAATGCATTTTGTGTCAAATAAAAATTGTACATTGCATTGTTTTGTCTTTTTTTTATTACTTAATTACTGGAATTTGTTATCAATTCCGAATCTTCTCTGAAAACTTGGCTGGTCCTTTGAATGTTACCCTGTATAGTTTTATTTACATCTAATGAAACTACATTACAAAGTAGCTGAGCTGACAGACATTGTCCTATCCATTATTTTTTTTATGAGCCTTCTCCTGATAATAGCTAAAACAACAAGAAAAACAAATGTCAAAATTAGTATATCTGTGCAGATGTTATACCAAAACCAAGGGAAATGGGAATTTATCTTTATATATTATTAGATATATGTTTCTTGCTACTTTCAGGTCACCTGAGTTGAGTGTAATACATTTTTCAGCAGACTGGGCAGAACAATGTGGACAAGTGACTGAGGTATTAAAAGAACTGTTAAAATTGCCAGAAGTACAATCAAATGGTACCAAATTTGGTGTGTGTGATGCTGAAAATGTTTCAGAAATCTCATTAAAGTACAAGGTAAACTATATTTAATATTCATGCATAAGACTTAACATCTAAACCCAGTCACAGGTCCTCTTCTTAATACTCCCTGTATTATCTCATGTAGTTATAATGATATCTCTATTTACAAGGTATATGAGATCTGTAGTCTAGCCATTACACATCGGACTTGACTTCTGGAGGTCCCAGGTTCGACCTCCAGGTTGAGCAACAAAAAATTTAAAAATGTGTACTTTCAATTGTGTAATTAAAAAAAACTTTCTGTGGGATTTGATACATGCCTGGTAGGATAGTGTCTTCTGCTAGTCATGGGTGCCCTGGTTCTACCTCTGCCTAACTCTGCGGGGATATATGGTTGTGAAGAAATTATATGTATTGTATCTGTAGCATCTTTGTTATCATGTGTTCTTTTTTTTTAAATTATTACTAAATGTTTGATCAGTTGTAAATCAGAAACTATTTAATTGAGAATGCTAAGATTAATGTTTTTATGCAACATGTTGTTATTTTGTGTGTGAAAGTTGCTATGTGTTTTATTATTAGTTTTACTACTTGAAACTATGGTGACACTTAGCGTGTTCAATGGAACATATTAAGAGTTAAGTTTCCTATACAACTAAGTTTAGTGGTTACTTTACAAAGACAGGAACTGCCGAGTATTTAAACTAATAGATTTTATTTGTTTATTTTATTTATTTATTGAGAACAAATTCACAAAATCTGTACAGGTTTCCCCAAAATTACATTGTGAGTAAGAAATATAATTACAATTTAATAATTAATACATTGCCTTTCCATGTAGGTTTGTGTGAATTCTGTGAATTTAGCTAGGCTACAAATAAAAATGTCTATTTCTACTCTAATTGAATTTATAAGACAAATAGGGCACAACAACGGACCGTACTTCAGTAAATTAGTTCTAGCCGCGGGGACTCTTAGCGTAGGGGGGCCACGGCGTGCGCAAACGGGGGTAGGAGGGCACGCACAGCCGCAGCTCCGACAGTACTGGCGAATGGTGTAGCTGCCCGCGCAACACGAAGCACGCCAACGACACATAACGCCTGACACTGGTACGGTTGTCCGACCATTCTGAGGATGAATAAACTGGGATACGTTAGTGGATATCTGGGATACACTCCATAATTTTTACAATATAAAAAACGAGTAATTTTATTTATTTTGATGTGAAAGTCTGTCTGTTGCTCTTTCACCGTTCAACTGCTGAACCAAAAAACGTAACTATTCTATGCTGACCAAGTTCTGGTCAAACAGCTAGATAGAAAATAAAAGGATATAGCATATTTCCCATAGATAAATATTGACATAGCTTAATGGGTTAATAATCTCTAAAATTATTAATTAATCTGTAATCTTCAAATCAGGTTTCTAAATCGTAACAAGAACCCAGACTTTTGGAAGTACTCATGCCGTCTTATTAATAAAAATCGCTTACGCTAAGTATTATCCGAGGTTACACTGCACTAATTACTCCCCGAGTAATCGAGTATTATCTTCACATTAAAAACTTTAATAATAAACGTGGTATAACCATAGAACAACTATACATTTCTTACACCGGCGTTAAAGCGTATCTTATGGCCACACACTTATTTTGTAAGCAAAATGAGTGAGTTAGACAGTACTGAACACAGAACAATATTACTCACAGAGAAGAATTGTATCTACATATACAATAAATGCAACCATAGCCTTACACAGCTACGAGACAGTGGCGCCCCGTAGATATAGCAAACGAATACTTCTAGGAACGGGGCTTTCTTTATATTTATTATTTAATTACTTTTTAATTTGTTGATAAAAAAAAACAAATTGCCACTAAAATTTAAAAAACACAAAATCGTTTATTCAACTTACAAAAAACACTTATAAACACAAAGGGTACAATAACATTACAATAATTAGAAATTTTAGGGCAACTCAATTTCTTATCAAATAAGGCAATTATATCATGCATAGAAAATAGCAAGTAAAACAGAAATTGTTTTTTAACATTTTAATTCTTAATTGTTTACATTTCATCAATAGTTGTTTTTGATGCAAATGCAAGAAAACAGTAAAAATAGGTTAAGAAAACTGTTTTAAATCACATTCATGTCTTCATTTGGCATTTTTTTATAATTGTTTACGGACATTTTAAACAACGGACATTTTAGCAAGTTAACCTAAAAAGTTTCCAGGCGTAACTTTAATACGTCG
>NJDC01000086.1:11205-24720 GCA_002245475.1 Calephelis virginiensis
ATAATATCCGATTGATCTGATCGTGAAATGTCAGCCTTGGTCTCCCCGGGTACCTACGTCCATCCACATTCGCATTGTATATCTGCTTTGTCAATCTTTCATCTGTCATTATTTCCAGATGACCGAACCAGCGGAGCATGCCCTTTCGCATTTTTCACCTATTTCACCAATTTCTAAAAATCACTAGCAAGTTAACCTAAAAAGTTTCCAGGCGTAACTTTAATACGTCGAACGTCTTTTTTTTAAAAATATAAACACTTGAGACCAGTAAAAACACCGTAATCTTTAAATTGGAATGATTTCGCACAACTCTTTTAACACAAAATATCGTCACGAATCAATTAATGTATTTATAATAATGGCGGCTTCGGATTTCTAACAAACTCGCAGGCCAGTGCGACCGGTTATTTCAAATAAATAATATGAAAAATCAGCAATTCCCTAATTAATTGATTAATGAGCTATTTATTAAAATATAACGTATATATTATAAATAGCAATATTTTAATAACACTTGTATGTATATTATTTTTTTGGTAGTGCAGCCTATAGCAGCACACCCACATGCAAACATTTTGTATGTGTTAAGTGCGAAAATACGTTTATACGAGAAACATGAGCCTGGTACTGAATGAGCTAACATCTACGAAATATGACGTAAATGACAGTGCCAATTTGACAATTTACGTATTGTCCTTTGGATAGGCGGGAACGTTTGAATAGGAAAGACCCTCTTTTTAAGGTGAACTTTCCAACCTCAACAATTAAAGATGTAAAATCTGGAAAAACTTAAGAACTGAATTGCTTAACTGATAAGCACATTATACATCATTATTACAGAGATAAAGTTAAGTAAATGTTATAATTTAGTACTTATTTATGAACACGTGTCAATAAAATTAGTTGACAGGAATAGCTGAGGAGTACCAAGTTTCATGTAGAACATTCATTCATTATTTGTACAGTTTTAAGAAGCTGTGATTCTCGACGTTTTGTGTAGGTTATTATATACAAAGTTTTGTTTGATAAATAAAGAAGATGATTAGCACAAGAGAAGAGGCATGGTACTGGCTAAGGGAGAAGATTTATTAAAGACAAGCTATGTAAACTATACGATAAATTAATGTTTGGTATATTCTTAAAATAGCTGTGTGTGAATGTTAATGTTTGTCCTAACACGTACCCATTGTACCTGTTATGACAAAAATAAACATTGGCTTTCATGTCTAAAACTAAAACTGAAAATACAAGGTACGAGTATCATAGGGAAATTAAGGAGTTAAACTAAATTACTATAGAAATAAAACTGGTCTAAAACAAAGAAAAAAACTAAAGGCTTAAAATATGCATTTGACAAATTATAAATAAGGGAACATTTTATATTTTGTGTTTATTTAGTTATTTATTTTATTTTAAAATAGCAATTTCATAATTTGGGATAAATGAAGAAAATATGTTATGATGGAAGAGGCAGTATGGCAAAAGGTGTTAGCGTGTCTCAAAAGGAAACATAGATTTAAAAAAAAATACTTACAATATATTTTCTATTTTAGCTTAGAAACTTTACTTCCTATTTTTTAAAGCTTTTCAAATTTATCATTAAATAACGCAATTAAGAAACGCAAGCTAAGTTTTTATTTTTTTATTTTTTGATGGAATGCAATAACCTATTTTCGGAAATATTAACTAAATGTCAAGATAGTCGAGCCTTAATCTGTCATTAAACCATGTAGGGGTATGGACTATCTTTATGTCAGAGATCAGCTTCGAAATAGTTTACTACAACTCTACTCCATCTTTATTAATAATGAATTTGTGTAATGTCAAGTTCAACCATAGAGTACAGTTTCACTCGCCCTAATCTACGTTTATTAATAAAACGGATGAGGAATAATGTTGCTGTACTACTGTCCATGAGAATTGGCCTAAACATTGATTTAGTTTATGAAACACAACATGTTATGATAAATGTCGTTTTCCTAGTTTTCTCGCTGTTGTAAGGGATGAAATGTACCCCATGTCCTTCCACCGGTTCTAAGCTACCTCTCCATCAATTTTCAGCCTAATCGGTTTAACGATCACGTTTTCGATTCATCTTTCATATTTTTTATTTTTATTGTTTTTAAGATTAAGGTGTATTCTGCTATTCGAAGCGAAGATAAATCCAATGAATAAAAAACCATGAAAATTAGTCCAGCAGATCTCGAGTTATAAGTGTTTTAACAAACCCGACTTTCTTTTATATATATAGATAGATAACTTTTTTTTCTATACTTTTAGGTGGACTCTGTTCCTACAGTAATATTGTTTAAAAATGGATCACAAATTGATAGAATTGATGGTGTTGATGTTGCTCAAATTACCTCCAAGGTCAAGTCTCACAGTGGTAGAAAGAATGGTCCTCTCAGTCCTCAACCTAAACAATCACTAGAAGACAGGCTAAAAGCTCTTATTAATAGACACAAAGTCATGGCATTCATAAAAGGCACAAGAGATGCACCAAGATGTGGATTCACAAGAACCTTAATTCAAGTTCTCAATGACATTGGGTATGTATGATTTAGTGGGACTGTAAAAAAAACGACGGGTTGCACTCCGGGAGTGCCGGCAGAAGTGAAAACTTGAATGTTAACGTTCTGCATTTTTGATATTTTGGAATGGTTAGGGAATAATTTTGCACGAATTGCTTTATCAGTATGACAGTACTATCATTTATGTGGTAGAGTACAATGCTCATTTATTGCGCTATCGTACACAAACAGGACAACACGAACATTCGCGCAAGTGCCCTGCGCCGTCTAAACAAAACAGCAGGCGCAGGCATACATTTTCGCGTAGAAAGAGAGGGGGATACTTCCTCTCCTACGCCGCGCCGGCTGCTTAATCTCCATCCGTCTTACGAATTTTCGATCAGGTCACGTGTCCTGTCGCGAGTTTAGAAGTTTTTACCCATTCCAAAAAATGCGCAATGCCGCTAAAGAAGTTTTCACTTCAAAAATTATACACCTTATTAGATAAATAAGATAGCTTTCTGTTTGAAAATCGAAAATAAAAATCTCAATATAAATTTTTCCAAGTTGCAAAAATTTATGTGTAACTTTTACTGGTTTTACAAAAGAAGGCTTAAATCAAATATTACTAAAAGTAAGTAAGTATTACTATACTTTATTTTTCAGGGCCCAGTATGAAACCTTTGACATTTTAAGTGATGAAGAAGTACGCCAAGGTCTAAAAGAATACTCAGATTGGCCAACATACCCCCAGTTGTATGTTAACGGTGAATTAATTGGAGGATTAGACATAGTCAAGGAACTGTTATCAAGTGGCGAGTTGCAATCAACCTTGAATGGATAAAATGTGTCATACTCTTTAAGTAGCAAGATTTATCTAATTTATTCACTTTGCAAGCTTTTTTCAATAAAACGGTTAAATTAAATGTATTTCTTTTTTAATTATTGTATATTATATACATATAATTAGTAAAACAATAATTAATCCATACTTTAACATTAGAAATGCTAAAGTCTCTGTTGCTCTTTCGTAGCTAACTAAATTGACTGATGAAATTTGATATGCATATAGCTTAAGATTTGAGTTCAAACATAGGCAGGCTAATTTTTTTTTCAAAAATTAACCTTCAAACAACTATTAGGGATACATGAGGAATGAGTTTGTATGGAAATCGTTACTGTTGTATGTCGTGTAGAAAGTTAGTTTGTGCTTTGAGTTTTTAAATGAAATTAAAAATTAAAAAAAAACAATTGGTTTAGAATAACAATAATTACACACTGATACTTCATGTTCTTGTGTATATAGAGTTTGCGTGACAGCTAAACGGGCGGTGCGTCCAGCTTGTGGAATATATTATAACTTGCGGTATATATATTCCACAGTACCATGCTAGTTTTTAAGCAGCTTTGAGCAAAAAGCGGAAAAAGACAGTCATGTTTATATTTATTATGACGAAAATACTTTATTTACACATTTAAAATGTAGGCTTAACGTCACGAACATCTAACTTGGTGATATAGTTTCGCAGTGACTCGCCCGGACTGGTACCACAGCCTTATGCTGCTGCTGCTGCCATAACGCCAGCACTTGCCGTTGAAGTGTATTCCGAGTGTCAGTTAGCCGATACACTTACTTTTACTCGAAGCCTAACATCCCAGAGTTAGGTTGGCGACTCACCATAACCATCTTCGGTGTCAAGGCGGCTTGAGTTTCTTATCATCAGGAAACACGTCTGCTTGTTTGCCTTTCAATGTCATAAAAAAAAAACAATTTTTTGTTTTAGAAAATTTTAGGAGGCGACAATTAATTATATATATTTTTATAAATACAGTATGTCTTTGTTTTAATTTTATAAAATCGCGCGATGGCGTTTAACTTTTAAGTGATTTGGTCAAAAAATGTAATGTCAATGTCAACTGTCACATTATTCGTGATGATGACGATCAAAAGTCAGCGTTGCCAGAACGTTACTTTTGTAACATTTTACGTTACCTTTGACCATCCAATGTTATTTCTATGTTACACGACACAAAATGTTACTTTTGCGTTACTTTTTAGATTTTCAAACAAACAATATCGTAAATCAAAATGCGATTGAGAATATTATATTTTTTCCTCATGTTCCTCATGTTGGCGCGATTGACACCAACTTGATACGAATATTCAACATGACGGGATTAGCGGGAGGACCGATGCGATTGCAATATGCGATTTGGAGTAGCATTTATATCTGTCAAATCGACTTATTCATTCACTCCCGTGTATTTCTCTATCTTTCATCAAGTTTATGCATGTGACCAATCGACATTATTCGATCAGTAAACAATTATTACGATTTTTCTAAATTCTAATAAGAGGAATAAGAAACCTTTTTAAAGTTTTTTGTTTTTATTTCTGGGAAAAGCAGGTTGGCATTTCTAAATTGGTTGGCATACTCCTTAGATATTTTTAGATACGTTTTTTCTTTTTAGCACCACCAGTCGATTATTCGATCAATAATTATTAAAATTATTTTTAGTGTATTAAAAGGGACGGAAAGCTTTTTTTGTCTTTTGTATTCATTGATGACAAAGCAGGTTGGTATTGAACGATATTCCTAAATGGGTTAGTATATTTTTTAGATATAAACTGTTACGTTTTTCTTTTCAGCATCGCCTCGCTATTGGTTTGTTGATTTTTTTTAAGTTTCTTAAAAGGGACAAGAAACTTTTTTTTAGTTTTTTTGTATAAATTGATGATAAAGCAGGTTAGTATTGATTGAACGACATTTTTAAATTGGGCGTGAATCTTGAGAAGCTAAATTTTCACTGTCCGGAAGGAAAAACTACCCGTTATGTTAAAATTGTGACACAAGGTATTTTTTTCTGTTATGTGAATGTTCTATCTACTGGGGGCACGATATTGATGATGTTTAATTTATCTAATAATAATAGAAAAAAAAACCTAAAGCTCTGAAAATTGATACCCCTGGGCTGTCCCTTCGACATTTTTGGAATAAACCTTTAATTTTATATAATCTTATGAACGAAAATTAAAGGATTATTGTGACTTATAGGTTAAGGCAAGAATTGACAATTCAATTAATAAATACATGGTGTCTGTATGTTATGTAGTTTTCTTTATAATTTAAGTTTAAGTTTTGTCCGAGGCTAAGTGTTGATCTCTTTGGCTCATCACAAAACTTGAAGCACATCACTTTATGAATGTCATTAGAATGTGCACTTGCACTAGCGGGCAAGCTTTAGTCGCGCTTTAAACATCGTGAAGGGAAGCCATACGTCCCATTGCTCCGAACTCAGTTTACGAAGATAAGAATTTGATTCCCCTGGCTTTGTTACACAAGGTCATTGATTATCTTGGCTACACGTTTAATTGTTTCTCAATAATTCAGGATTTCTTAATTATGACAAACTATACGGGGTAAAGGGCTATTAACTATATATTTTATCAGTATTGCTATCACACAAAGATTTTAGCCAAATTAACAAAATAAACTTCCTTTTATTAATTCCATTAATATTGATTCCCTAGGCGTAAGTGCCAGGGTTATAACTTTTTCCTGAGTTTCCTTGCAATTTAAAAAAAATTCTTCGTGAAACATGCATGATTCCGTAATTATAATTATAAACAACATTTACAAGATCCTAAACGTTATTGTCAGCTTTATTATTGATTGTTTCAGAATTTTTTTTATTTATTTATTTATTAATTGCATTCAATACACTATTCTTACAGGCTAACCCAATACAATAGTGCAGTATCATTTTTAAAATAACCATTTAAAGAGACATTACATTCTTAATTTTGTATAAATCCAGATCCTTCCAATAACAATTAAACAAGTGTTGAATTTAATGAAACTATATATACATACATTTAATCATACACACCCACACATACATATATACATATGTGCATGCAAATAAATTATATTACATTACATTTATTTATTTAGTTATACGCGCAACAACACAGGCAGCCTCAATCCCACAGTGGCACTTTTATAAAAATTAGACAAGAAATATGTAAAAATTTATAAAAATAATAATTATGATCCCATATTACACGCACAATTGAAAAAAAAAGAAAGACAAAAGTACTTTAATAAAAAAAAGATACTAAGAAAACGATGCTCTAGCTATATGGGAGCATTTAGGTCCTGTGTTAAACTTTATTATTAGCAGTAATCCTGCACTAGAAACATATTTTATTTCGGATTCGCCATCTGCACAATACAGAAACCGAAAAATATTCATCGTGATGGCCAAGCTTAACTGGAATATTACAAATTTACGACGTGTAATCTAGAATTATTCAGAAAAAGGGCACGGAAAAGAATCTCCAGATGGTGTGGGAGGGGTATTAAAAAGAAAAGCTGATCGAATAGTTGCCGAAGGGAATGACATTCCAAATATTGATTCTCCTATCAGTCATCTTATAATTAAATGTCCGGGAGTTATGATAAAGGAAGTCCACGAATCAGGCATTTTGGAGAAATAATTATCAATTCCTTGCGATTTAAAAGTATTTTGAGGAACTATGGGTGATCATCAAGTAAAATGGAGCAGATTTAATCCTGGAATTCTGGCCATGAGACGTCTTAGCTGAGAGTTAGAGAAATGCTCTGAATATTTAATACAACGTCGAACAAAAACAATGCATCTAAAACTAAGGTCTCAAAAAAGAACTTGGTCAAAGAAAATCAGATTGATAGAACCACTCACTTGTACCAAAACAATGAGCTGGCAGAAACTTCAGGCCAAAATATACAATCTGATATTTATGTACCATCTGACGGTAGTTTCTGGACTGACATCCCCTCAATTAATATAATTTTTATGTCATCTTCTATGACCAAAGCCGTATTATCAGCGCTCTATAGGGCTGAAGATTCTGATTCCTCTGAATATAAAATTTAATATTTGTGTCATTAAACTATAGGTATAATAGTTAAGAACTATGTCTTTTTTTATTTTGAAGAAGATTTAAGTAGATTTTATTCTATATTTTCGCATTTTGAGTTATTAGTTATGTAAGTAATATTTTGTTATTTTTGATAGTTTATTTTTAAATTTTAACTGATGCGAATTAATAATAAAGTGACAATATTGAAAGCAGAAGATTGATTACTTTATAGGTAAAATAAACTTATCCCATACAAAATTGTCTTAATATTCATTACCCTGTCAGATTTTATTGATTCCCCTGCCAATAAACTTTTAAATTGATATATCTTCAGAACTAGATGGGTTACAGTGATACCTATTTGATATATGTAATTATAATTATAGCATATTTCATATTGAGTGAGTGCTAACAAAAAATACTGAAAAATAAAATTTGCCAGGGGAATCAATCGAATACGCCTGTTTCCAAGATTCACCCTTGGTTGGTATATTACTTAGATGTGATGCGAATGATTTTCTGGTTTTTTTTTCATCATTGCCAGTTGAGTTTTCGATGAAAAGTTGTCCATTACAAGCCGTGCAAAAACATATTACTATAACCTTGCTCGCAATACAGTATCGCCATCCCCTTCTTACTAATAGACACAGAATACGAAACTGAAATGAAGTTAGTCGCCAACCGTTTCTAATCTGTTGTTGCACGGTTTGTACTAATTTTTACGTTTAATAAAGGGTTCAAGGATTGTATGTAAGTTTTATTTTACAAATAAATTGCCATATTTAGTAGTTTCCACAGTAAAAAAAACGTTATGTTACTTTTTACCACAAAATGTTACTTTTTGGTCAGTGTTGTGTTACTTTTGACTATCTGCCACTGGCAACACTGTCAAAAGTGGTCAACAAACAGAAAATGTATGAAAATTGAAGAACAACTTTATACTTTACTATTTTTTTCGTAAATCGGACTTATAAACTTTAAATAAATTGAAGAACATTTTATTTACTCCACATTTTTTCATATATATTTCGCAAAAATCGTAAAAATGGATACGCTCATATCACTCAATTCAAGTAAGTGTAACATTGAATGTAAGAAATTTCTAAATATTATATTAATTAGGTAGTTCTATATATGTACCATTATAAAATGAGGCATGAAGTTTACAAATGGGTTAAGTGCTATAACACAATTATTAACTAATATGAAAAAATACATGAGTTTCGTAATAAACTTTTTATATTAGGATATTACTATAAGAAACTAAATTAAATGGGCACTGTTTTTACAAATATCTATCAATGTTATAAAACCTGAATTTAGTTTTATTTAAAAAAAAAGTTTTGAAATCAAATTAGAAAGGAGTTAAATTGCGAGGTAATTACTTTTCATTGGGGCTAAGTACCTTAAGAATTATCATTGGGGCAAAGTGCCATTTTTATAAAGTAATTAATTACTACACAAATTCCTATACAATTAACAGTTTTCTGGTAAATATGCAATCATACTTTCTCAAATCATAACTAATTAAATCTTACTAAATCCAACTTTTTTTCTCTAATTGTTGTATTTTTGGCCACAAGTTATGTCATCTGCAGCATGCTGGAGATCACACACGCGCGAGTTCTACACGTAAGCGGCGACACACGACTGTGAGAGTGGTGACGACGCCACACCAATTTGTAGGCATTTATCGCTGTAGGTACGACCGAGTGGCGGAGACCTGCTCGAGGCTTAGCATCCCTGCCTCAGGTTGTCAACGCACTATTACCACTTTTGGTATCTCTAGGCAACGTGAATTTCTAACTATCAAAAAAAAACAGTCACTTGACAGGTCAATTACTTCAAAAGGTTTCGTGGTTTAGCTTTCCAGGTGTAGGACTTGGCTGCATGAGGTCCCAGGTTCGAATCCCGGGTCGGGCAACAAAAAGAAACTTTGGTTTTTCCAATTTTCTAATAAAAAAAAATGTTGCTCGGGATTGGATATGTGCTCGGTTGACGATAGGCTTGCCACCTATCACATTGTGAGACTTAGTGTTTTCGGCTAGTCGTGGGTGCCCTGGTTATGCCTTTGCCTACCTCTTTGGGGATATGGACGTTTTTCTTTCTTTTTAATTACTTTTTTTTGGACCTTGAGGAACATTATTAGCTTTTTTCTTTTTGATTTATTTCTATTCCTTAAATCACTAATTTTAAAAAATCTTTTATATTTCTTGCAGAAAAATCACAAGTGAATTGCCCAACCCACAAGTGTGAGGTGGCTAACAGCTATTAACATTATTAACTGACATTTTCATTTGACTATGATCATTAAAAGATCATTATACACAATTTTTTTTATATACTTACCCCATTTGTAAAGAAAAAATCTTTGGCACCTACACCCAAAGCCATCTATGAAAATATCTCAAAACTAAAAGGAATTCTTAAACATACTTAGCACCTTTGAAATAGAATGGCAGTATAACATAGCACCTTTACAATTGAAAACCTCGATTTTGCTTTTTTGGCACTTAGCCCATTTGTAAATTCTAAGCCTCAAATGTAATTGTACATTAGGTAGGTACCGCTTACTGGTAGAACTGCTTTTAATACCTACCATTGAACAAATTTTTTTTCAGTTTATGATAAGAACATATTTTCGTCTGCAAGAATCAGTGAAATTCAATCTTGTGTTTGATTACTATCGAGATTATTATTTACAGTCTACAGTCGTAAATTTTACTGATAAGGGTTTTCTGTATTTTCTATTCAATGTATGCTAATAATAGAATCTGTTAGGTAGGTATTTAAAATAGAATGCAACTTTTGGTGATAGTAGTTTATGCATATTTTTTACTACTATGGTCTAGCACTTTGATAAAATCAATATGATTGAGAAGTTGACTTGAAAAACATAACTTTTTAAATTTAAATACATTTTAAAACTGGCTCAATAGTTTCTAAATAAATAAAACACAGAAAGCAAACTGATCTTACTGATAGTAAAATACACATGTGGCCTGCAGCATTCAATAAAAAACTAATGATCTTAATAAATAAATGTACCCAGATTATTAATGATCAAACATGTACTTTAATTTCGTGCAAACATTTTTCTGATTTTGGTTGAAAATCTACTTGTATCCAATTTTAATATTTAACAAATGCAAAATTGCAATATTAGTTGTGTTAGTGTATCAGAAATCACTGATGTAGCAGTAATTCTTTCAAATCTAACAACTAGCTGTTTTGTCAATTCTAGGCTATCTATAAAATTATAGTAACAATTATTTTTTCTGATATAGAAGCAAAAAATCCTCTGGTGGTAAGCTATTTACATCATCCATAAATACACAACATGTTAATTGCACCTTGCTAACTTAAGACTGGTATTGAAGCCTTTTAATTATAAGTAACTTTAACAACTGCCTTACCAACCAAACTGGAACATGGGAATTATACTGTAATCCTGAGGCAGCAGTAACAAAACAAAGTACTGTAGAACTCTAATCAAGTCAGACATGTACATTAACCTGACTGCTTAATATAAATTATCCTTAAGATTAAAGTATGTATTAATTTTTTAAATTAAAGGGAATAATCTAATATAAATTGAAACTTATTTAAGTTGACTTATACACATATCCCCATATGATTTTTAAAATGAGTACTAATGCATCTTCATCCTTTTATCGCCAAAGGGGTAAGCAGAGTAGCAATCACAGAGAGAGAGATAAACACCCACAATCAACCTATAATATAATAAACTGATAAGTCAACAAGCCCCACAAAGTAGTAGGAACCCTGGACCTAGTGAAATCAAATTCCTACACTGTACCATTAGACTGTAGACGCATTAACATTTTTATAAAAAATTGAAGAGCTAAATGAGCAATAAAGGCACATGGTAGAAAATCGGTTGTGATAATAATAATCTATGCAACTAATAAAATAGTAATAAAACAAAATCTGTACAAGAAATATTTTATAAAAGCAATTATTGCTTTGTATTGTGCACAAGATAGAGAATCCAAAATTATGTCTATTAATTTTTTTGTCTATATAATTTTCAGCAGCCTCTTTTAGCCAGGTTAAACTTTAATATAACTTTCACTGCTTTCAAGAACATGTTTCATTTCCAACATTAAGGGCGACGAAAAATAATGTTGTAGTCAACAGCTAGTCTAAAATAATTTAATGTATTATTACAGAAATAATGACCAAACCAAGGACTGCTGGTGATGGAATGGAATCAATAGAATATGTTAGTGAGACTAACAAAAAGTCTGAAATGACCATTGCAAATATAAAACCAAAAAAAGAAAGCACATTGACTGGACGCTTGGTCCAAATATACCCCACAAAAATTGTTAATTCTCAAAGAAAAAACTCACAAATGTATTCTAAAACACCAAAATTTGTACCTTACGAGCCATATCCTGGGGCGGTTAAACCAATGGCAGGCAAATTGCATTCCAAAAGCAATAAGAAGTCTAGAAATCATATGGATTTGAATACTCTTATTAGTCAAATGTCTCAAATGAACACTAGTATGACTGAATTTAAACCAAGGTCAAAATTAACGTCTACTAGCTCCAAGTCAGAGGATGACAAATCAATTGTTGAAACCGAAATGCAAATAAAACTCGAGAACTTAAAAAAAGAGAATGAAAGCTTAAAGGACCAACTTAAACAGCAAGTACAGGTAGTTAAATTTTTAATTTTATTTGTTTTTTTTTTATTCCACAGTGCTGCATATATTTATGAAACACTCTTTTTCAAGGCTTATCTAGGCAGCCATATCTATATAGGTTATTTGAACACCTATGTATGTATATAACATGAAAATATAATTATAACATGGTTAAAGATTAAGTTTAAATATAGGATTATATTTTAGATTAACTATCTAATTTGGGCAGTTTCTGAAAAGCGTTTGACTAAATAACCAAATTTGAAACATAGATCAACAGAAAATATGTTTCTTGTAAATTTCATAAACAGAATTTATTTAAATTAATAAAACCCTAAAGTACACTTTATAATATAATCAATTATTAAATTAATATCAAGTAAATAACACAATCAATTTCCAACATCATAACCTTATTCTCATTACTTCAAATTTTAGTTATTGTAATGACATCTAAAGCAATGATTTAAGTGTAATATGTTATATCAGTAACAAATGAAAATTAATCATAATTGATGAAGTTATATATTTGATAATATTTTTTTCTAATACCTATTTATGATTATTTTAAAATAATTTATTTGAATTTTACATGATACATATATTACCGAAATTATTGTAACTATTTATTTAAATTTAATGGTTAATTTTAAATGATATATTTGTTAAGGTTTATGTTTTGTATACCTACCTATAGTATGTTTACCTTGAGTATGTCTCGCAGTATTTGGACCGCTGTCTAGTAACAAAGTTGCCACTGTAATAGTTTCTCCCTGTCATAGAATGACACTAGGAATCTACAGGATCATAATTTGTTAATTCAATTATGATCAGAGGTCCGGGTTGTGGGCGATTCGGGTGGTGTACTATTTGTTCGGAACTCACGCTGAGGAGTGGGGTGGAGCACCAATGCTTCCCCCTTCGCCAGTTTTGCGTAGACACGCATACTGTGGCGTGTATTCTAATATGATGGTTTGTTTAGCAACAGATGGGCACACTCTAAAGTTGTGAGAAACACTTTATCAATTATATATTCTTTATAAACGGAATTTGATTTTGGACTCCTAGTCTACAAATTTGTCAATAAAGAATGTGTTTCGAAATTAATAATAATAAAATTTATTTCCACCAAAATATTACATGCTTCACTATTCTAATCTAAACTAAAGAAAACTACGCAAATTGGTGACATATAATTGTAACTAACTTATAACTAACTAATTCAAACCTTAAGGATAACAAAGAAGTATCAGTGTAGAAACACATATAATATTTGGGAGGACTGGAGCCTAAACTAGGATATTCCTGTATTTCAGGACTCCAGGGTTCCCACCCAGATCTTAAAACAATGGTTATGTACTCCGTGTAAATTAGTGTATAAGTGTGCATATATGTGTGTATGTTCGTGTGGGTATATATGACTG
>NJDC01000086.1:42790-74020 GCA_002245475.1 Calephelis virginiensis
CATCCCAATAGACGCCTATTCTTTATAATTTTGCTTTGAAACAATTCTGGCAAATAGCTGAGGTGCGGGGAAGCGGGGAACTGCTTTCTTATTGGCCCTTGCAATGACAACACGTCATATTTATAAACAGATATGTAAGATTGGGGATGAGAGATACTTAATACGAACAATATATATTATCGATATGCCTTTTATTTTATGAAGTACGACATTGTAACTAATTAAAACGCATTTTGTTACTATAGTAGGGGAGCCCAAAAGGGGTTTTTTGCAGTAACTCAGTCGGGTCAGGTTAAGATATGGGAGATACCCTGTATCATGTATTTATTAAATCTATATATAGAGGCGTACATGTAGGGTTGTCTGTTTAATTTTTTTAGCTTGAAAATATACTCTAGCATGTCAGATTAAAAAATGGCAGGTTTATTGCATGCAAATAAGAACATGTTCAAACTTTCTGACGATTTGAACAAGACATACCTACGAGAGTAAGAGGATCAGAAACTTTCAAAAACCAAGTCATCTATGTTCATTATCCATTACAGAAAACTGTCAGATTGACATAATACTGTCATCGGAGACATATTAGGCATATATACAACTAATTTTTGATGAGCTCGCCTATGAACAAGTGACTGTAATTGCTCTTTTAGCTTCTAGACGCCCAACACACTGCTAAAAAGAAAAATTACACATGACCTTTTTTACTCTCCACTATTTAATCGACAAAGTCTAATGGGTCCCCATGACGCTGGAGTTTCTACACATTTAGCGTTGCGGTCTCCGCTGCTATTACACGCCACATCGCACCTATGCAACTCAACATTTTTGCGGTAGAGATTAATATCCGTACTTGAATACATTATGTCCTTACATCTGTAATATGCGTTTTGTAGGAGAGGAACATAAGTCGAGTATTTTTAATATAATATATTTATTTAATCAAATTTTAAACCATTGTTTCCTATGCACATTTGCCATCTCATAGGTAATTCATTGCTCCCTCTACTAAAAAACCATTGGAACGGGAATCAATAAAATCTTTGGACATGGTTTGGACTGCCCCATCGAAATTGAACTTTTGGAATGTCATGAAGCAGCAGTGGCGTAAAGTGTATAAAACAATCTTCTGCAAAATGTTGAGATTTAATACACTGTATTTGGAATTTGCTATTCGGAAACCAATTCTCTCGTCTGGTTTATTTAAACTAAATTAGAACTTTTTATTTTATGGTCTTATGGATAACTGATAAAAAAACATACTTATCAAATTGCATTGTTTTTATTCATTCGAGTAATTCCCACCTGAACTACAGAATATTGTTGAAATACTGTAAACAAATTAGTTTTAAAGTTGTCCCAGCCCTTTGAAAGTTTTATTACATATTACCACATCGCCAATCGGAACCAGTCTTAAATTTACTAAAAATAAACCTTAATGCACTTAAGAGTTCAATAAAATCGGCTCAACTATTTTGAGTTATTCAATGACAAATAACAGCGCATTCTACCACAGAAGTTCAGTTTTCCATCGTGTTGGTTCGGGTCCGTTAACTAATATAGATTACCTGCCCCTCTGCCAGGCACCTCGTAAGAGGCGAGCACAGGAAAAACAGGTAATTGTCAATAAGATCACTGGTGATACAGTGGTGTGCAGCAACTTCCCTGCGTAATTATCCACCGCCTTACCCATTCCTGCCGCTATAATGACAGTGTCACATTTCGATTCGGAGGTTAGGTAAGCCAGTAGATTTGTACAATAGGCCTTACATTCCGACCATAGGACAGCTGTATGCAAACGAAAGTGATAGCTTGAAAATTACATGTGTAAGAAAGGGATATAAACACGCCTCTAACAATGACTGACCAGTATATGATGAACTTCGATAAACGTCAAATAATTTAAAATGTAATTATGAATGTTATTATTTGTAATCAACCTACGGAAAGTTGTACCATCTTTATGGTAATTTGAAGTGCGGCTGTCTTTACCGTATCTACTATTGAATTGAACAAACAATCATTTTATATGTATTTTTTATACAATAAGGCGACAATGTTTACAGGTCACAAACCTGGTCAATACTGTTCATATCTTTTAAAGTAATAAGCCACATTAGAACAATTACACTTATGTGTTGACTGAACCGTGTTGCCTTATATGCGGCGTCTATTGGGATGTATGGTCGATGCTGTATACCTTTTTACATAATGTGTGGTGGTCTTATAACTGACATTGGCTAAATAAGTCGTGAAAAACGATTGAAAGTCATATTTATAAAAGAAGAAGAACCCTGCATTAAGCTATAATAGTACTATAATAGCAATATTGTTTTAATAGTAGGTACTAACAATCATCGGAGAAAGAAATGACTTATGCTATAAAGTTGCTTTTACTAGTAGACATTAAGCAATATGAAAGCGTACATTGTAACCCTTTTATGTCATTTCTGAATACTGCTAACTCACTCTAAAGTACCGGCCTCTCTTTCTTGTGATGTTAAGTAACATACTTTAAACGAGAAAGAGGTCAATACATTAGAGAGAGTCAGCAATATTTGGAAATTACATAAGATCTCCAGTACTAATATCTTCATGGTTATTGCATTTTTGTCTACTGTCAGAGTTAAATAACTGGTTGCAAATAGTATATTCAGTTTTTCGCCTTCGATTGTGATGTCTGTAAATATGTCCACATGTGATATAAACATTTGACTCTATTTCTATAAATTTTAAAGAAAGAAAAAATTTCGCCCCAGACAGGATTTGAACCTGTAACCTTTCGTCTCAAGCCGACGAATGCTCTAACCAATTGAGCTACTGAGGATTCAAGACCCGTGGCGAAATTTTTAATTCCTTCCTAACCCGTTAACGCGGGTAGTTATGTCCTATAGATACACAATTCTGAGTACCCACCAAATGAGTTCATCATTACAGATGAAATTCACATTTTAGAATGGCCATAACTTTCGTTTCTCGCAACGTATTTTTATTTTAGCACTTGCCCTGTGCTTGGGATAAATTTCTATAATTTTTAAAGAAAGAAAAAATTTCGCCCCAGAGCACAAAAGCACAAGCACAGGGCAAGTGCTAAAATAAAAATACGATTTGACTCTATGTTTTAAATTTTTGCTATTTTTTATTTCTGTGGTCTAGTGGTCTGATGTTGATCAGGTGAGGTTCCAGGTTCGATGCCTGGGTTTTTCTAATAAAATTTCTCACAAAAAAAGTTGCCCGGCACTGGATAAGTGCCTGATTTGTTGTCACCTATTACATTATGGATCAAGTATCTAAGGCTAATCATTGGTGGCCTAGTTATATCTCTGCATAGCTCTTTGTGAGACGGGTGTGAAGATACTTTTTATTTAAAGCTATTAGTCTTCCAGTAAATATAATCTACTTGTATACATAAAAGTGGAACTAGAAAAATATAGAACATTTAGGATATTTGGGGAAAAATATGATCAAAGCGACGTTATTTCTTACTGTCAGTAAATTATATTGACCAGAAAGTAAAATATAAAAAGGCACTTAAATACATATTCTACAATGCTACGTCGCGTGAATACTTTGAGATTATTTTGAATTTAAACGATTGATATTAATTTTTAAGTTATTTTGTATTTTAAATTGTACCTAATTTTATTGGTTTATTTTTTAGGAAAATATATATCTGTAAATATTTATAAACTCACATAGCACATTATTAAATACGTTATAAATAATTTTGTTTTTAGTTTAGTCCTAAATATACTGGAACATACCAATGTATATTCTTTTAAAATATATACATTTAAAATTAAATTTTCTCGACTGCCGCCCCTGTCGTGTAGTGGTCCGGTGTTGGATTAGACCATTAGACCACACGACGTCCCAGGTTCGAACTGGGGGGTCGGGCTATAAAAACAAATGTGTTTTTTATTATGTAATAAAAAAACATTTGCCGGGATTGGATTTTTTTGTGCCCAGTTGGCGACAGTTTTGTCACCTATCACATTGTAAGGCTTACTGTTTTTTTCTAGCCGTGGGTTTCTTCATTGTGACACTGGTTACCTCTTCGGTGATATGTGCGTAAAGATATACATTTATTTATTTATTATCCCCCGTGTTGGTCCCGGCTCCTTTGCAGAATAGACCACCTGCCTTTTTTGTCAGGCAGCTCGTAAAAGGCGAGAGCTGGTCATAGATCATCACCAACTAGATTGGTGGTCGAGTTGTATAGCGACTTACCCCGGTTGAGGTCTACCGCCTTCCTATTAATGTATAATAGCCCTAACATCCTAGCCACAGGACAGCGATGTACCTATAAATAATTAAATATCCCTGGACAAATTATACAATTCGATTTAAACCTAAATTAAGCAAATAATGTGCTTGTGTTATGGGTGTTAAACGATTCTAATACATAAAAATACTTAATAGATACGGAAATACAGAATCTATATTCGTTATAGCCATGTCTGCCCTCGTCGGGAGTCGAGCACGAACCTCGCGGTTGGTCGGGGAATTTAGACGTCAACGCTAACCACTCGATCAACGAGGCGCTCGGTCGAGAGAACATCCACGGTGCCTAGAGGCCACCATATCTCACCATCAGGACAGCCGTGTGCTTGTTCGTTCCACTCTTACATGAAAATCAGCAACATTTCTTGCCATCAGAGAAATCATAATCATTCGATATAATAATACAATAAATTTACGAAAGGATTTTGGAAATTCATAAAACATTTATTTATAAAAATATGCACGATCAAAATACAACAATCCAACTATATAAAGCCTACTTTGATTAACAATATCTAGTGAAGATCGAGGTTGTGTAAAATGTGGTTGTGGTGGTCTAGCATCTCATTACCGGTGTAGTTGTAGGCGAGGTAGTCCTTCACGGAAACGTATTTGGCCCCCCCGAACCAGTCCACCATGGCGATTTGGGCGATCTTCAGCTTGGCAACAAACCAGTCGTGATCTGGGAATATAGAAAAATTTGTCATTTTGTGTTCCTGCTATTTGACTTTTTTTTAATATTGAAATCATGGGAAGGTCTTTATCTATACATATAAATTATTACGCTTGAACGAATAGACTAATTTTGCAAAATATTTTGTTCTATCTTTCTTGTTAGGAGAAGGATGATATAAAGAGAAAATCCGGGAAAATTGGAGGGAAGTAGGAAAAACTACAATTTCGTACATACAAACTGTTAATAGCTGTTAATATCAAGCGTTACGAAGTTCGCCGGGCGGCTAGTAATTATATAAAAAACGCAACTAAATAATACATAATTCAACAACAACTATAATTCATGACAAATTGGATCGTAAACATTTTCTCTTTAAAACTGACCATATCTTTTTTTCCTTTTATTAAAATCAGGAAGCTTTGTATGAACAGAAAAAATATTGAAAGTAATATATAATGCCTCATCTTGGCTTAAAAATTGTGGTAATTAACTATTGTAAAATTTACTTGGTTGGAGTTAGCATATACGCCTAACGCAACTGGCGAACCGCAAGACTAAGGTGCAAATGCAATAAAATGCATATTAAAACATCTGCACTTCTCAGCCGGGTGTGTTTATTAAATTTATTGTGGTATTTATTTAAGAATTTATGTGTTATTAATGGTCGCCCATTGGTCTAAATTCAACCATAATAATTTTTTGCCACAATTAAACGTTGTCCGGTGTGGATATGTGTCCGGTTGGCGATAAGCTTCAGCTAGTTGTGGGTGCCTGGTTGTGCCTCTGCCTACCTCTTCGGGGATATAGGCGAGAAGAATACTTTAATAATTTTTAATTATAAGTTGTTCAATCGTTATCTTTTTGATAAGAACGCCATCTTCATTTATCAAGACCTACTACTTTCTTTCCAAACTTGATGAATATAGATTCTGCACCATCTGTGATCTTCTATTGTTATCAAAATATTTGATTGTGTGTATGAAATGCACGGTAGTATGTGTTATGTTTTATTTCTTAATTTAATGCACTTTATATTATAAGCATTATATTGTTGAAATATTAGCGTTCTGCACTTCTACACATAAACTATAAGTGTGCCAAATTTCATACTCCTCCGCAAATTTCGTAAAAAAGGGTCCAAAGTTCTTACTTCGCGTATTAATGTTACGATTATAAAAATTTAGAAGTTTTTACACCCGTGCGAAGCTAAGTCGGGCTGCTAGTAATTAACATAATGGAAAAAAAACTCACACGTCAGTGTTACAACATGAACACAAACTGTACAAAAAATCTGTTTGTAATAAATAGGTATACCTAAGAATTACTGCAGAAAGCAATAACCATTCTGGCTGACTAAATAAGTCTGCCAGATTAGTCTGGCTAGGATTTTTTGTCAACCCATCAAATTTTTTATTTGCTACTTTCGAATAATTGCATGCATTTAGTGTATGAAATGTAACAACCCCTTATTTTAGGATAATAATTAAATCATATATAAAAAAATCTAAATAAGATTGCTGAATTATTCAACTAAAATAATTGCGAGGAGCAGGAGAAATAGTGTAGCTAACAACTGCTCGGATTTTAAACTCCATTATATCTATTTCTTCAGCAATAATGTCAATGCTACTCATTGAAGTGTTCCAATTTAAAGAAAAGCGGGTAAACATCCAAGTCTCAAATTTGAAATTCGTCGTTAACATCTTTGGTGTCTATATGCGATGTGTACTCTTTCTGATAAGGAAATTCGTCCTTCCAATATCTTTCAAAAAATTAAACAGACGGGATAAAGATTTCCAATTATGGGTCTTGTATTAATTATTTAATTTAAATGTAATAATACTAGCTGTTTGCCCGTGACTTCTTCAGCGTAGAATAGTTGTGATTTTCAAACAAAATCCTTTAGGGGTTGATTTAAAAAAATAGCCTACGTTTGAATTCCGATCATTAGCTCAAATTCAAATCAAATTTAATCAAAGCGGGTTCAACAGTTTAGCCTTGAAAGAGCAACGGACAGACAGACTTTCGCATTTATAATATTAATTGTGGATGTATGAGAAAAAGCTTATATAATTGCATTACAATTAAAAAACGAATGATAACCTACGAGAGATAAGAGCAATGGCAATAACCATTATATTATATAATCATTCGACCAATTGGGTAGGTAACTGTTATGTGATTAAATTAAAGAAAATGCTGTATAACATCATATGCAATATCACAGTTAATTATTATTTTAAAATTGATAACGAAAATGATACATCACTGTATCTAGATTGTGAACATATATGTCTAATATTTTAGAAGGTTATCTTCAGATTTTTTTTTAAATATTTTTACTATCAATAACGTACATACACTAAACTGTATGTTTATCCTACATAGTATAAAAAAGTTGCTTACTCTGTCCCTATGTCCCTTGGAATGCTTAAATCTTTAAAACTACGCAACGGATTTTAATGCAGTTTTTTTAATAGATAAAGTGATTGAAGAAGAAAGTTTATGTGTATATTTTATACCCGTGCGAAGCCGGGGCGGGCCGCTAGTTTAATATAAAAGGTAGAACTGATCGACTCATGCATCAACGCAAAGGGCAAACCCCTGGGGCTAGAATCTTGAAGTTTCGCATGGGAATACGCATGCTTATGACGTAGTTATGAATTAAGGATGTTTAAAATTCAATCCCCAAGAGGTTGCAATTTATTCGTTGGATATTTTTGCATAAAAACTCATAAGAATTGAGTAAAAAAATAATGTGTTTTAAGTGGTTTATTAAATTATCGCCTAAGTAAATTATCGCCTGTGTGGTCTAGCGGTCCGGGTGTTGGACTTGACTGCTTGAGGTCCCGGGTTCGAATCCCGGGTCGGCCAACAAAAAGAAAAGTTGGATTTTTCTAATAAAAAAAAATGTTGGTCGGGATTGGAAATGTGCCCGGTTGGCGATAGGCTTGCCACCTATCACATTGTGGGACTTAGTGTCTTCGGCTAGTCGTGGGTGCCTTGGTTGTACCTCTGCCTACTTCTTCGGGGATATGGGCGTGAAGATATTTTGTGTTTTAAGTGTTCCAACCACCACAGTATGTATGAAACTTTTTAATTCTTGAATATAAAAAAAAATATCTTTACTAACTAGTGGTCGCTAATTGGTCGAAATTCGACCATAATAAAATTTAATATCTTGTTGACAAGAACGCCATCTTCATTTCTCAAGACCAACTACTTTGTTTCCAAACTTTTTAGTGCGCTATCTGTGGTCTTTTATCGTTATCATCAATATATTTGTTTGTGTGTGTCAAATGCATGGTAGTGTGGGTAATGTTTTATTTATTGATTTAATGTACTTTATAAGCATTACATGTTATGGAAAAATATTAGCGTTCTGCACTTCTCCTACACATAAATTATAAGTGTGCCAAATTTTATGCTCGTGCGTCCGCGCAATTTTCGTAAAAACGGGTCTAAAGTTTTGGCATCACTTATTAATATATATAGACAAAGGCTTTGTTTCATCAAAATCGGTGCAGTAGAAGCCAAGTTACGCAGGCGGAGCTGCGTGAAACTGCTAGTTCTTGAATATATTTGCCTGAAACTTCGTATTCGTATCGTCCGCAAAAATATTAAGTTGGTTTTTCTAAGACTAATCAAAAGTTTTATATAAAGGCACAGGTTTAATTAATCACAAAGAATTTGCCTTTGGCCTAGAAACCTTAATTCCGTACACGTATCTCGCTTATTACGTATGCATTCATCTTCTAAGAAAGGATTTTTAAAAATTTAACCTCCAAAAGAGTGAAAGAAGGGACAAATGTTTGTATGAAACTTTTTATTCCTTGGACATATTTGTATGAAATTTCGCATGTTTTAAGTACGGTAAAATAATGAGATTTATTTCAATGTTATCCTAAATTAAACCTCTAAGGGCCACTTGCACTTGCATTCCTAAGTTACATTTAGTATTGAGTTGAACTGTCAAATATAAGGTGATTTAACAATAGTTAGACGCTAACTCAGTGTTAAATACTTATCCCAGGAACGTGCAAGTGGCCCTAAGGGGATAAAAGAGTTAGGAGTTTTGTGTAATCGCACAGACTAAATCCTTCAGGCTAGAAACTTTGAATTTTACACGTATTCCTCTTATGACCTATCCGTCATCCACTAAGAAGGGATTTGTTAAAATTCTACCCCAAGGGTGAAAGAGGGGATAAAAGTTTTTATATAACTTTTTGTACCTTTGACATATTATATGCATGAAATTTCATTTTTAAAAACTATACCCCTAACAGGATAAAATTGAGAATGAAAGTTTGATATAGACGGATGCGTGTTTGTTATTTTTTCACATAAAAAATTGAGCCTGTTTTACGGAGTTAGTTGTCAAATTAATGAGGATCGAGGTTACGTTCCCAGCTCCTACCAGAGCAGAGCTCCTAGTAGGAGCAGATTGTTTCCTACTTTTCCTTCTCCACTTCGCATAATCTTCGGCATCTTTAGTCTATTTGCACACACATCCATAGCATCCAACCAGCATTTCTAGGGTCATTCATCACAAGCATACAGTTTGTGTGTGTGTGTGTGTGTGTGTGTGTGTGATTTGTCTATACATAATGTATACAAACCTGCAGGGAAGTTAGCCATAGCGGGGTGTCGTTCGAACAATCCGGCTTTCGCGAAGTTATACTCTGGCGTGGCTTCTTTGACCTACAAATAGTCAATCATTGTGTACAATTCTCCGTCCAGATAAGGGTTATCGGTTATTAACGGAGATAATGAAAACGTGCCTGCGGTGGCATCGACGTTAATCAGGAATGTTTAAATTTAAATCACGGCCATTATGTAAACCCCAATCATTAACAACGAGATTAGTGATAAAAACTTTAGCGTCGTTTTTAACCGGGTTCTGGACTTTCTTGAAGAATACACTTTAAATGCCTGTATCCTGGTGGTAGACTATTTTATTGACAGTATATTTTTGGTAGACCTTTCCAGCGACTCTCCCACATTAGTATCACCGACTTACTTGTTCTTGCCGATAAAGCATTCGTGTAAAAATTGCTCATTATTTTGGGAAAAAATTTTGTTCCTCAAGGCCTCGGGCCTAAATCC
Organism: Calephelis virginiensis; assembly: GCA_002245475.1. NCBI lineage: Eukaryota > Metazoa > Arthropoda > Insecta > Lepidoptera > Riodinidae > Calephelis > Calephelis virginiensis. Next base: position 52,857 of record NJDC01000086.1, read on the forward strand.
GACCCTGGTTCTCTCTCTTGTGCCTAATCAATTCGATCCCTAAAAAAATGTCCTCAAAGTTCACGGCTTACTTTTACACATGTGAAACTAAAATTCACATGCAACGTCAAGTCCTGTCCACAAAACTCCTCAAATAAAAGATATGCTAATACATGGTAATATCTAAAGCTCTTCAAAACTTACCTTCTTCATTTTCCCGGAGAGCATGAGTCTGGTGCATCGCGGATCCTCTGGGTCGTATTTCTGGTTCTCACAGAACCTTGTCTCCTCGAGTGACACCAGAACTGTGGCACGACTGTTTTTCTGAATCATTCCAATAGTAATTTCAGTTAATAATAATTTAGTTTTTTAACCTCTGTGGTTCCTAATTGTCGCCTCTGTAGTCTAGTGAACCGCCGTCAGACTTGACTTCTTTTGATGTTCAGACTTGATTTGAACCTTGGACCTCAGTCATACTATAAAAAGTCGCTTCCTCTGTCCCTTTGTATGCTTAAATCTTAAAAACTACACAACGGATTTTGATGCACAACTGGTTTTTTTTAATAGATAAAGTGATTGAAGAGAAAGGTTTATATGTATATTTCATAACCGTACGAAACCACGGCGGGCCGCTAGTATTTAATAAATCTCTGTTTAGCAACTTTATATTTTTGGGATTAAAAAAAGTTACTCTTGATGATTATTTTTAAAAAATACTTTAGTTTTTCTTTAATTTAATTTTATTTTATTGTGGAGCACAAATTAAAGAAATTCAAGTAATTTCAACAACTTTCTGTAAATCATATAAAAAAAGGAATATATGTAGTTTTCGTTACTAGTAAGTGAAAATTACCGTTAAATCGCGAGCAGTAAAGTCCAACGGAGACATATAAAAGTAGGGTACTCCTGTAGAGTTTGCCAACGACCCATCAGCAATAGACTTGACGTTAGAGAACGGGAACCCTTCAATAGCCGGCAGCACAGATATCGTAGCGATTGATGCCCAATCTGTGGAAACAAATATATTTTATCATCAGGAAGGCTGTTGTCCTAGTTCTTTTCTTACAGTTAAAATGAAGATACAAAAGATGTCCGCGGAAATGTTTTGAGAGGCTCAGGGCGGTTTCAAGTTTGGAATAGGTTGTAAAAATTATGTGTTTTTACTCTGTAATATGTAGAAAAGCATCTGGCTGTGGGTTAGAGACTTTTTTGCAGTTTCATGGGTTTCTCTGAAATTACGGGGTATTTCACTACATTCTGGGATATACAGGTTTTTGCTGCGTGATGTGTGTGAGTGGACGGCAATATATTGCCTAAGTTTAATGTTAAAATGAGAGGTGACAAGGAGAGGTGTGTTGTCAGCACTCTTGTTATCCAGTATATTGACGAATGCCTCTAAAATTTATTATCAGTGAATATGGGAACGCGTATTGGTGACCAACTTGTGAACTGCCTGTTTTATGCTGATGATGATTCATTTTTGGCCTCAACATCAGCCGAGTTGGACTGGACACAGTAATGAACGTCATTTCAATGCGAAAGCCAAGGTAATGTTAAGTAACAGAAAATAACGCATGTACGAGTTTTAGTAGATAATGTAGTGGTGTCACCAGTAAGTTAAATTTTATTGGTAGTGCTTTTAGCAAGACTGAAAAGTACACTGCGTTTTCAAGGAGAGTGTGCGCAGGGAACAGTGCGAATGGAGTGTTAGGTTAGCTACTTCAAAGTGAGATTTTGAGTCAAGGTGCTAGATTCAAAGGAAGGTAGACTTTGCATAATCCTGTGCTGGTCCCAGCGTTACTTCGTTTAAGCGAGAGTTTGGTATGGCTGTAAAAACCATTTAAGAAGGATACATGCGGTCAAAGTAACAGTGGCATGGAAAGTTTGATCCGAGACAATTCCACTTGACCGAAAGAAATTGTTGGTGTAAAAATAAGAAAGGGCGTGTTCCGTTCCACATAATAGTCCGCAAATAAATAAATTTCATTTCATACGGTCATCAGTCAGTCAAAAATGAAAACTTACCACAATTATGCAAGACATATCTCGCCATCGCAACTAGCTTGTTGTGGTCTGGAGGATCCGCCTGGTATCTGTTCCTACTGATCTCATTACTATCTCTTCTCGACCACTCGTTGTGCGGCCTCTCCTTATGAGACCATTCCTTGTGCTTGGGTTCATAATCGATGCGCTCGGAGTGCCATTTGCACTCGCCATATATATTTAAAATACATATGGCTATAATAAAAATCTTCCACATTTTCTAAAATATAAATTTTTAATTTAGAAGTTCAAAAGTTTTATCTTTATATCTTTCGTCCACTCTTTCTGTCATATCTTGCTGTATGTCGAAACAGGTATGAAAACAGTTATGGTTAGCTTTTTATTTGAATTATTAATTTAACGCAACAATTCACTCGGTTTGGTATTTTCCTGTCCTCGAAACTTTCTGTTTTTTACCTCAAATATGGTCAAGTTATTTATCGGTCGAGATATCGGGATAAAAATTGACTACTTTACCTTTATGCGAAAATATAGTTAGCTTATTGAAATTTATAAAATCAATTTGCCAACGATTGTAATGTGAAGACGAAATATAAAGACATGTACTTCTACACTATTATGAGTATAGTTGCCTACAGAAATTTTAATTAATAAAACACAGATATACAGGCATTCATCACACAAACTCGTCCGTCCCTGACGGTAATCGAACCCGAAGCAAATCTACCGGATCGTACGCTAAAGTTACAAAATTTAAGCTTGTGAATGAGACCTTATTTATCAAACCTTTTCCACGTGGAAACTTTTAACTCAATATACAGGGTTACTTTCAAAGGACCGGTCATATTTCAATGTAAGGGAGTAAAGACTTAAATGATTTTGCATTTTTTTTCTTTTTTTTTTTAACCCCAAATTAAGCAAATTATATGCTTGTGTTATGGATGTTGTCAACGATACTAATACATAGAAATCCTTAAATAGATCCCAGAATTAATTTAATAAACACCCAGACCCAGAAATGCAGACATCTAGATGTTCATCACACAAATGTATGCCCCCGTCGGGAATCGAACCCGATGAGGCTCGGGCTCGCTAAATTATTACAGCCAAATTATAATATTTCCTTTTATAAACATTTATTTAAGACAGTGCGCAAAAATGCTTCACTTGTTTAGTTGTTGTCTCGCTATAACCTATGTATGTATGTCTACCTAGTACGAGTCATTACGTTACCAGCCTGCGCATGCGACAGGGCGGAACAAGGGTCTTCGCCGCCCCCGGCGGCAGCGGTGTCGCGAGTTTGTATATGCACCTATGTATAGTGTTGTACGAGGCGTTTGCCTCGGTGATGGGGTCGTCGGGGTCTAAAATCACGTGACGAGGCCTCAGGCGACGCGGAGGTCACGTGACGAGGCCTCAGGCGACGCGGAGGTCACGTGACGAGGCCTCAGGCGACGCGGAGGTGGGTCCGTCTCGGGGACATAAATATTGGCTGCTGCCATCAGAGGATTCGGGTGATTTTCTAACTTAGAAAAATAGGAGCGAGAGAGTTCTTGGAAGTGCTTCGCTAGACTAGGCAATTCCAAGTCTCTGTGTAGGTCTACATTGCGAATGTACCACGGCGCGCCGTTGGCTAGTCGTAAGAATTTATTCTGAACAACTTATAGTGGGTAAAGGGTTGTCCTAAGTAGATGGGCGAATGCTACGCTTGCATATTTTGTTTTGATAATCTAATTGTTTTAACCCAGAAATTCGTTATTGAAATATACTTTATATGAGTAGGTACATAATAAATAAACAAACTTCGGCCTGCTTATTCCTATTAATTTGTAAAACTATTTATTATACACACACGTATTACTTAAACGCGACGTAAAACCTGTTGGGTACTTTTTGATTTATATGTACGCATGCAATTTGTACTTTATTTTTGCAACGAAAGATTCACTAAACGTACGTAAACTGTACGTATTAATATTTGTGAAATACAAAAAAAAAATAAGAATAATTCTGTAAAGTTTTAATATTTTTATTGCAACAAAATTAAATAAAGTATCTACTACAGTTTTTTTGTAACATTGTAAGGCAAGCAAGCAGACAGATTTCCTGATGGTAAGAAATTCACGCCGTCTAGACACACCAAAAGTGGTAATTGTGCGTTGCCAACCTGAGGCCGGAATGTTAGGCCTCGAGCAAAAGTAAGTTCATCGGCTATCTTATGATCAAAACCTGGACACGGCAAGCACTGACGTTATGACGGTAGGAATAAGTAAGGCGGTGGTACCAATCCGAGCGAATCCTTGCGAAAATTAAGTTAATTGATAACCTTTTTAATTTGTTAATATGTTATGGAAACTTATATATTGTCACCCAAATTATTGGTCGCACCCAAATAAACCTTTAACTTTGGGTTTTTGGTGGTAAATACAAGCAAATGTATGTCATATTTATTTGCTAAAATAAAATACAAAAAATGACTCTTACAAAAAGAGAAAGTACCAAGAAGATAATGTACTATGTACTTACAAAAAAAAATTAAACCTCTAAGTAGTTAGTTGTAGTAAGTACAGCACAGAAAATGATTAAAAGAAACAGAAATGTGTACAGTGTACAAACTGTATAGTTATAGCGTTAACCCCTTAAAAGGATCTTCACGTCCATATCCCCGGAGAGGTAGGTAGAGGCACAACCAAGGCACCCACGACTAGCCGAATACACTAGGTCCCACAATGTGATAGGTGACTAGCCTATCGCCAACCGGGCACATCCAATCCCCGGCAACGTTATTTTTAATAGAAAATTTAAAATGAACACTTTTCTACTTTATTTTAAAATTGAAAATGTAGGTACATATTCTACTTTTTTTTGTTCCCGACGAGGAAATCGAACCCTCGATCTAAAAAATCAAGTTCAACGACGGAGTGCTAGACCACAGAGGCGACCTCTGCTTACATCAAGTAAATATATTAGATTTCTATATTCCGTGGTCCTTCCACTTGCGGGATACCGACAAAACAATTAAAGTGCAAAACAATTTAGGTAATAAAAATACATTTAACACCTCTAATTCATTCACTTCCACGTCGCGAAATGATAATTATTTTTTCGAAAGGCTAATGATTTTAAATCCTATCAAAATTTTATCAATATACCATTAATAATTGATGTTGGAATATACAAAAAATTATGCATTTTTAAGTTAGCATAAGTATATCAAAACTTCCAGTCGGATCACGATAAAATTAATATAGGACCTTCCCTAAAAAGGACAATCAAAATCGGTTTATTGTTAGCTAAGTAATCGCATAACAAACACAAAAAAATCAGTCGGATCTATAACCTCGAATCTATTATACACCGGAGTTATTTTTTTTTCGAAGGCAAATGACAAATGAAGGTCTTTCAACATTGTTGTGCTTCGTATATGCAGAATTTTCGAAATACTCCAAGAATTAGTCCGATATTGCGTCAGCTCAGTAAATCCGTGAACAATTTAACTACCAGTTATCTACAAAAGTGTTCGTAGCTACTTCGTGATATATCCAGTTAATCTATTTGCATTTGTAAATACATTTGCTTATTTAAACAATATTTATCACTTCAAGTATACCATCAACATTGTATGTAGATGCCCTCTATTAACCCTTTTATCACAATATTAATATACTGCTTGGGGTCAGCGTCTTTTATAATATATCTTTTTTATAATTAAATTAGCTACCTATACCTATAGACGATTGAGAATATTATTCTGTTCCTAAAGTGGCATACGAATCAGGCGCCCGCAATTTTCCAAATGTGCTTTCTCGCGAAAAAGTAGTAGTGAGCTAATTCAGTAGGCTTGTAGCACGGTAATATTATTTATACTTGTAGGTGCGCACAGTGTTGTTTAAACCAGAGCTTCCCAAACTGTGTGTCTCGACGACGCGACGCCTTAGGACGTCGCGTGACAATGCTACCGAGCCGATTAAGTTATCTGAGTCTAAGAACCAGTTACTAGATTTGTACTTATTATTACTGGTAACTTATTCTGGTCCACGGGGTGCGGGCTGGGTTGAAGAGTCATAAAAAATAGCGCTTGTACTCTACGCACGACGAAAGGGAATAAGTTTGGGAAACCCTGGTTTAAACTATTGACTCGCAAGCGTGCGCCAAATTTATATTTTCGCTGGATTAAGCGTAGACCCTAATACAATGTTCATATACCTAGTAGGGATAGTACCTATGTTTATATACCGAGTAGGGGTGATGTAAGTACGTATGTTACTTAATATGAGAAAGACCAACGACTTGTTTGCCTTCTAATACCTTCTTAAATTAAAATATATGTTGGTATCAGAAATTTATTTTATTAATAAACACGGACTAAAGTAATCAAATGTTTTACCTGGTATTATAGTCTTCATTACACAGGTATACAGACTATTACTTCAACAAAACTTTACTCTTACTTTAGTCTGTTTACAACTACCCTCAGTACTAAGATATAAGTTTTAAAATATTGTTAGAATTTCAATAGTAAGTTGCTGATTAAACCTGTAATTTTTGTTTATATTTATTGTATTAGCAGTTTCCTGAAATTTATCGTGTTTTTTTAAAGAGCCTGCGGTCACACGGTCAATGCCTTACTCCAGAGCATTCCTACCCACAGTAGCGTAACGATGTTAATTTAATTTTTAAACATATTTCTATTGCCTCTGTTGTCTAGCGGCCCAACGTCAGACATGACTTCTTGAGGTCCCAGGTATAGACCTGTGTCGGGCATCAAAAATAAAAGAAAATGCATATTTTCAATTTTCTAAGAAAAATGATGTTGCCCGGGATTGGATAGGTATGTGCCTGGTTGGAATTAGGCTTGTCACCTATTACATTGTGGGCCTTAGCATCTTCGGCTAGTTTAGTGAGTTCCCTTTATGTGTGTTTTTTGAAACATAATACACCTACCTAATTTTCTTCCAAATCACAACACTTAAAAAGCAAAAAGTTGTAACATAACATTAATTTTTAATCTCCAACGCAACAGACGGATTTCGATGCATTTTATTTTTAATTTTTAATCTGATGTGATCGAGATGGTTCTTAACTACGATAAGCATAAGTATTGGTCAAAGCGTTATTGATTTTTTATTATTATTATTATATTAGGTATACAGGTAGTATAGGTACCTACCTAAAATTGTTTTAAGCGAATACAATGAAAATTCAAAAAAATGTATTGCAGGCTGTTCTCCGCGGTCTCATCCAAAAAAATTAAATTTGACGAATAGTTCCAAAGGCTATCATTTTCGAAGAAACAAAAAAAAAAACGTAAAAACGTTTCTACTTATTTCACTTGATGGTTTAGTAATGAATTCTAAAACAAACCTCCTTTTACGATTTAGTAATACTTAAAATTAAACCGTCATAACTAAACAGTTCATTCAAACAAAAGGAAATGAACACTTACCACGAATGACCGTCGAAACTAGAAAACACCAAATTCAGTACACACACAAACAAACAATAAAAAAATACCTACACCATATTTATGACTAAAGACATTGCGTCAAAATAATAAAATTTAATAGTAGATACATAATTCAAAAAAACAACTACGTCTTGTTTGTTTTATATGATTAACCATTGTATACTTACTGTTTTCTGACGAAAAAAAACACTAAAATAACTATCCAATGACTAGCAACTTCTACTGCCAATAAAATTTGGCAATAAGAATTTATAAAATTTTAGACACAACCACACCTAATACAAGCGCGAATATAAATAATAAAACCTACTCTATTGCCCACACAGCGTGAACGACAATAGACAGTGTCCACTGGGCACTGAATAAAATTAAAACCGCGGCAAACAGGTGACCTTGCAAATGATGCGAATATCGTCGACACTGTCAAAGGGTTAATGAATAGTGATGGGCAGCAACAAGATATATTTTTCGATTATTCGTATCGCTATCGATTATCTCCATGGCAATCGACTACAATCGTTTAATTTTCGCTTCCACAATATTAGAATAGATTAGATTATTATAATAAATTCATAACATTTGTAAAACACAAATACCTTTGTAAGTGTACATTTCTTTTTTATGACTGATTGTGAAAAAGGGAACAAGCTGAGCTAAAATGAATAGGCATTCATTCCTTTTTCAAAAATACTTAGATTATAATAGTCTGGAAACCCCTTCCCAGGCAGACACTTCCTAGAATTGGTCTTTAGTATTTATTTACCCCATGTTGATCCGAGTCCGCTGAGTAGATCATCTGCCTCTCTCAAGAGGCAAGCACTGGTTAAAATATAGGTCATCACTAACAAGACCACTGGTGGTAGAGTGCTGAGCAGTAATTTGTCCAGTAGGGATCCACCGCCTTAGCTATTCCTGCCTCCATAATGACTCTGTCATGTTCCGACCCGAAGGATAGAGTAGAGTAACCAGTAAACTTACATAATAGGTCGAATATCCCGGCCCCAGGAGAGCGACGCATCACACACTTCGATTCGATTTATAGGCCACAGCTATCTCTTACCTTCAGGAGAGCCGTGTGCTTGTTCGCTGACCTCTCACCAAAAAATACAGTTTAGCTAAAGTAGACAGTTTACCGTTCAAAATAGTGTTTTGACCCTTTGATCAACTAACAATACTTTAAGGAAATGCATGCACGGTCGCTTTTAAAAGAACAGTCGGTACAATTTAATTAACAAACGTGCGACCTTACGATTAAAAGATACAAACATCGCTATAACTTATATTGCACATAAATGCTATTTTTGGTCGGTGAGTTCAACCAGTATCGGTTAAGGTTAGGGTACCAAGGTTTTGTATGAGGAAAACTTACGCTGATATACATAAACATATATGTAAACACATATCGGTCGACTTGCACAATAGACCTGCAGGCCGTAGGATAGCGACACACCTATAACATCTATTGCGTTGTCTCATAACATCAGGAGGGGAATGTGTTTGTTCGCTTTCTTAGTACATTAATCCTAAAAAAAAGTAAACAATTAAGCGATGAAATGACTCTAGCGACGATGATTATGATGATGATTAGAATAGAATAGAATAACTCCTTCTTGTGCACCAAAATAAATTTAAAAAAAATACACTAAAAATAAAACTTAAAAACTAAGTGATATACAAAGGCGGCCCTATCGCCAAAACAGCGATCTCTTCCAAGCAACCATGATTTACAGTATACGTTGCAAAGTTACATTTTATTATAGCAAAAGACGCGAACAAGCTCGCGTCTACCCTTATCGTAAGAGATAACCGTGGCCTATAGGCAACATGGATATAATAGGATAGTCGCAATCCTGTGATCGGGTTTTAAACCTAATGTGCAAGCCTACCAGCTATTCTAACCTCCGAACCGGAACATGACATTGCCACATGGCGGCAAGAATTGGTAGGCGGTGGATCCATACCCGGACATCCATGCAGCAAGGATCAAAAACAAAAACTTTTGTCATGTGAAATGTATAAAAAACCTGGGACCATGGTTCATTGTCACTCTTATTCAAAGTATTAGATTGGATACAGGCCAGCGGCATAAATAAATAATTTGCTTTGCTCTCATTATTTCATTATTTGTTTATTCATTAATTAATAAAAAGGAATGAATCAAACTTACGCAATTAAACATACCTAAGTTTTATTCCTTCCATTTTTGTCGCCTTGGCTACAAAAAAAAACTGTCACTAGAAAAGGTGACTAGACTGGCCCTCGACGGTAAATCTAGCGCTTATACATATACTTGCTTCCACCTGCAGGGCCACCCTTAGTCCAAATAGTGTACTTTTTATAAATTGTTGTCTATAAGTTACTCTGATATATAAATTACTTTAATTTGAAGGTAAAAGAGAGCATGTAATATCCCTCCATCCAACCTTCATAAGCTTTCCTAATTATAACTTATAACATTATTAGATAAGGGTCACTTCTGTTTCCCAAATTGAATTTTGGCATTTTCATTAAAATTTGTTTTTTTTTTTAATTATTAAAAGGCATCCTAATGGTTCGTATCATATTTTGAATGCATATATTTGCATGTACTTTGACGTCATCGTCGAGGTATGATGACGATATCGCAAATTTATTAATTATTAAAAAAATTAAATGACTTAATATAACACACAAACCACAATTCCGATCTTGAAAACATATAGGGTTAGGGACCATCTCGGAATCATAACCTATCTTTCGAATAACCATCTAAATCTGTTCTTTATTTGACAAGTAATCATGTAACAAACGTACAAAAAATATAGACAAATTGAGAACCTCCTCTTTCTCGCTTAAAAAGCTATTCAGTTAATGTGGACGATGAAATCTCATTACTTATACATATATTAATAACCTATCTACAGATAAAGATTCTAGAGTTTTGCTGCTAAGATATTTTGGTAATCGAAAAATAACAGCTGTTACCTGGCAACTGATTTAACATGATCTCTTATCTAAGATAGGTTAATAATATTGGCCGTTAGATAATAAGTATAACAACTGTTTTGGTGTCGCTAGCGATATTGAGAAATGGTCTAGACAAAATGCGTCAATTTTGCCAAATCAACAGCTGTATCACGTCAGTTACATTTTAACGGCTACATAGAAATCTGTTTATTATGAACTATTAATAACTGCAGATATTATAAGACAAACTGCTATCTGCTCCAATGACATACCTACTACGTTTTTCATGAACTACGTGTTATAAAAAACATTTTATTGCTGGCAGGGTCGTCTTACAAAGATGGGGATTAAAAATACTGTTTTTTTTTTATTTCAAGTGTTTCGCCTCTGTATTCTAGCGGTACGGTTTTGGACTTGATTTCTCGAAGTCCCGGCTTCAAATCCTTGGTCGGGAAATAAAAAAAAATGTCTTTTTAATTAAGTATATGTCAGGTACCCACTTTTCTACGAAAACTATTTTCATTTGGCAAATACTGTTAGTGGTTGTTAGGTGAATAACTAAATAAAACTGTCAAAAACCGACTCCAAATATTTAAGTGGGCATCACGTCGCGATTTGATAATTCTTTGTTTTTAAATATAGCAAATGTTTCCGAGATAGTCCCACGTGAATTTTATCAACATCTTATTAGTAGTTTTTGAGGAACACTTAATAATGCACGCATTTTTCACCTGACGACCTCATCAATACAAAAAAATATGCACTATCAAGTATAACCAGTCGGGTCACTCTTGAATCTCGATTTCATCCAAATTGGAGATTGGAATCGTTTGTCATTTTGGGTACAGTAATAATAATAATAATAATGTAATCACTACTTGATGTAACACATACATTTAGTAGTGATATTAAGATGGAGTTTGGCGTAGATAAATGTGCGGTTGTACATGTGCAGAAAGGGAAGGTTGTACAGAGCGACTATTTACATCTTTCAAAGACAATATCTCTCAGATCTCTCTCCGAAACCGAAACTTACAAATATCTTGGTATGCCAGAGGGTCTAGGTATACTGGATCGGGAAGTTAAACAGCTGGTGATAGAACGTTTCTTTGGTCGCTTGACAAAAGTGTTGAAATGCCTTTTGTCAGGGGGTAATAAGGTGCGCGCTTTCAACAGCTGGGTGATGGCTGTTTTATTATACACCTTTGACATATTAAAATGGACTCAGAGCTAGACTCCCTGGACCGAAGAGTCCGTAAACTATTGACAACATATCGCATGTATCATCCACGCTCATCTGTGATGAGATTGTATATTCCTCGGAAATGTGGAGGACGTGGCTTCCTTAATGCCAAAAACCTTCATAACCGTGAAGTATACAGTCTTAGAGAATACTTCCTACACGTTGAGTGTGAAATGCATCGTGATGTAATGTCAGTGGACAATGGACTGACTCCGCTATCCTTAGGTAAAGAGAACTGGCATAAACCGTACTTAGTACTCAGGATGGCTTGAACGTATGGAAGAGCAAAGAACTACATGGTCGATTTTATCAGGTTCTTTATGGGCCTGATATTAATACACCAGCATCCATATCTTGGTTACGATTCGGTGACCTCTTTGGTGAAACCGAAGGTTTTGCTTGTACAATTACTGACGAGGTTGTCAAGACGAATAACTATCGGAAATACATCATGAAGGATGGCACAGCTGACATATGTCGAGCGTGCCATCGTCCTGGTGAGTCTATTAGGCATATTATTTCCGGTTGTTCTCATCTTGCCAACTTGCGAGTACTTGCACACGCATAACCAAGTAGCCAAGATAATCCACCAGCAACTTGCTCTTCGATATAGACTTGTCGGTTTTGAAGTACCTTACTATAAGTATACACCGCAGCCAGTTTTTGAGAATAGCCATGCAAAGCTCTACTGGGACCGATCTATCATCACGGACAAGACTATTGTCGCCAATAAGCCTGACATCGTGCTGGTAGATCGGTTGGAGCGCCGGGCTTTTCTTGTTGATATCACAGTTCCATGTGACATTAACCTCGTGAAAGCTGAGAAGGAAAAATTGACAAAATACATAGACTTAGCGCACGAGGTTACTGACATGTGGGATGTTAACTCAACAATAGTTGTCCCGATAGTCGTGTCAGTAAACGGTCTAATAGCGAAGAGTCTCGACCAACATTTTAAGAGACTCGCTCTACAACCCTGGGTTAGGGGCCGAATTCAGAAGGCAGCAATTTTGGGGACGGCACGCATTGTGCGGAGATTCCTCACTCTGTCGCCCTGACCACTGACGGTTTAGTTGTAAGACCACCGTTTTTGGTAACCTGTTTTTCATGTTTATATTTTTAATATATTTTTATATTAAATGTATAGACGTAGAAAATAAGAGGCATTGAAAATAAATGATGATAATAATAATAAAACTAATATCACAGTGTAAATATAAGTAGACAGTTAAACTGCCTACAAGCGTTCGAAATCTCACCTACGAGCCGCCTAAGTACAGTTTTACTACTATTCGTGCAAATAAAGACTGGGATTGTAAATGGAAATGGCTGTCTATATCACCATAATGTAAATATAAGTAGATATCACCATTTGAAAAAATGGTCCAAATTTCAAAAATGTATGTATATGTGTATATATGTTTTTGTTTGTTAATAAGTTATTACAATTCGATTGATTAATCATGTCAGAACTCCTTTTATATTCCGTAAAAAAAATGTCTTAAACATTAAAAGTGACCCTATGGTTTCAATGGAGCGTAGGTATTTATCAAATAGGCTTAGTTTCTACACTGTGTCATACTTAGACTGCTAATACAGGACAACCTCAGAATCATCTTATCATATCTTTCTAAAAAACAACATAACCTTAAAAATCGGTTGGCTATTAGCCGAGTAACAGCCTAACAAACATACAAAAAAACATACACTCAAATCAAGAACCTTCTTCTTTTTGGAGTCAATTAAAAACAGGTACAGCGGAGAAAAAATAAAAGTCTGGTATTCTTATAGATAATTTATTTTTAATTTCTTATTATGAGGCAAACATACAAAAAAATATATTAAATGATGTTTTTACCGTTGCTGAGTGCTTTTAGCGATTTGTTCCTTCAGCATCAGAATACTAGCGCGTTGCTCTGGCGGCAGTAATGCTATTTGTTCATCCGATAGCTGCAGCACTTGCATAATTAATGCAGCCTAAACAAAAAAAGACAATTTGTTACACAATTTATGTGTAGTTTTATTTAATTCTTTATCTCGCACAAAGTTTTACAGAATACAACAGCAATAAATATAAATGCATAAAAGGTGGGTTTAACTCTGGGTGTACAGATTTCTTCCAGCCAACCTAAAAATAAGAATCTGTGATGAAACAGTGCAGACCATCATGAACAATAGATATACCCAAGTAAATAACCTAAACATGAAAATACTATAACAAAAATAATAATTAATATAACAGAGTGTGACATAATGAACATAATTATTAATCCATATAAATTAGAAAAGTAAGGGGCAAAAACTGCTGTCTTTATGGTAAGAGTCAACCGTGGCCTATAGACACTTGAAATGTAAAAGGTGTGTCGATGTGCTGTGGTAATGGTATTCAGATTAATGTGTAAGTCTACCTTACCCTCCGGAATGTAACGTCAAAACATTATGATAGCAGAAAAAAGTTAGGATACTGATAAACTAGCTGGAGCAGATGTTACCGCTTCATGTCTCTTAAAATTCAGTACCTGATATTGAGGTATTCAAAAGTGGAGAAAAGAGTAGAAGATAAATATGAATAAAATCCTAGCCTATTTTACGCTTAATAAGCTTCGCCGTTTTGAATATTAACATTCCACTACCAAAACATTTTATTCCACTACTTGCACGTACTGAGTTCAATATCAAACTTAGTTAGGTTTACTTGCACATTCCTGCATGATGTATTTTACTACAGAAAAGTAAAAGCGACCTAAAGTCACTTGCACGTTTCATGGTTAAATATTTAAGACAGGGTTAAATACCCGAAAGAAAAAGAAAGGACGTACTCCGCTGGTTCGATCATGTGAAAAGAAGGGCAGATGAAAAATTGACAAAGCATATACAGAGATTAAAAAACAAAGCAGATATTATACATAGCGAGTGTGTATAATGTAGGTACCCGGAGAGACCTAGGTTGACATTCCACGATCAAATTGTCCAGGTGTTATACGTGGGTCGTGTGAAGAGTCTCCGGCGTGTTAGTGAGTAACGGGTAATAAATATGGAGGAAGCCAGAAAGGTCTGCAAGGATTGTGAGAATTGGCACTCGTTACTCTCTGCTTACCCCGTAAGGAACTTGGTGTGAAGATATATATGTATGTATCTGTGTTAAATCTCCTATATTAGAAGCTAACGCAAAGTCATATTATTTAACCCATATTAACATTCAACCCAGAGACGTGAAAGAGGTCCTAACAAGGGCGTCGCCAAAGGGGGGGCAAGAGGGGTAGCTGCCCTCCCCTAAAGATTCTAAAAAAATGATAAGGCAAACAGTCTTATGTCTTTGACTTGACTTGATCGATTATTCTAGTACTTTTTCTACTAGTTTGCTACTATTTAGAGCGAAATGCAAGGGAAGTCAAAAAGTCGAGGGCACGAGGCTCCCGATTGAACCTACAATGTAGGTATATTTTTCTCAATCTTCGTGTCAACTTGCCCCCATCTAGGCCGTCGGCTGGCGACGCTCTTGGGTCCTAAGGGTTGAAAATAGACTCGGCATTCCTTAGCTCATTACCGATTGCAACTTAACAATTCAGTTATTAAAGATAACCGTAAAACATTGCAAAAAAATTATGTTTTTTTTTCATTAATTATTAAAATTGAAAGCGCATTCCAGAACGGAATATGACTCGTACCACGATACTACTGATATATAAAATAAACGAAACCCGTCATACAGTTAAGCGAACGTCGCTATTTCGAAACGTTAAATAGTTTAATCTTATCGTAAAATGTATTGAAGTTATGTTACGACTTCAGACTCTCAAAAAATTTAAGGAAATGCAGTACGTACGTGTAATAAAATAATACCTATAATAACATAATTAAAATAGCATAGTTTATTGATTGTTATACATATTGTTCACACGATATTGCTGTTCCAGGTCAAAAAATGTTTGAACGCTAAGGTCATTTAGATGTTGCCAGTATATTAAGTGGTAGATGACCCAAGTAGGTACCAACACTTCCACTCAAGTCCCGATCTCTACTTAGTTCCCTCGTCTTATACTAACTTAGCTTCACCACCTTACGCTGTGTAAGAATATAAACATCGTATTTTCTGTGATCTTCATTGTGAATTACATAAAAATAGGTTAACCGTTAACGGGTTAATCCTGTTAGACACGCATACACATGTGACAAATTGAATACAGTAATAACTAACCTTTTCTTGGTCCGACGCTCCTGACGGTATACCTTGAATTGTTCTTGCCTGTGCTACACTCGGCATGCCCGGCGGCATTTGTTCTAAAACAAACACAAATAGTTTGTTTTTTTATTGTTTTTTTTTCTTAGATTAACGTGATTCTGGCAATAATTTCAATTCAATCGTACTCAGCTATACCGTGGTTAAACGTTTATGACTCTCATAAATACAGTATAGTTTTGTATAGATGTAAGACAACTGAAAAATTTTAATTCTTCATTTGCATATATTCACGCCCCTACACATTCCTATCGGTGTAGGCAGAAACTTCTGAGTACTAACCGTCACGATTCCTATGAACCCGCCAAACTTCCTCCATTTTCGTTACTCTTTCACACATACACGCCGGTTTCGGAATCTCAACACCACCCTCCTATGATAATCGAGCGATTTATTTGAAGAGGAGCTTCAAGTTACTATTCTATAACTATTCATGGAATTTTTTAAAAAATATTTTTGTATTTGTAACGTTCACCTAAATACCTACTAAAACTTTGACCTGTTAAATATTGCCCAGAATGTGTGTATTAGTTTCCATCCGTTTGAGAAACCTTTGAGAGTATTTTTAATTGAGCATTTATATTATTCTGAAGAAGCAGCAATTTTCACACAGTAAAAAATGTTAATAAACTGTAATTAAATAATTTTACAAATGTATATTACCATTATTATTAATGATTAAGGTATTTTTGTCACACACCACATCAAGGACGTACTCAAGATATTATGTGGCTACAAATGTTGTATCAAATGCTTTTCCTTTATGACAATTTTATTGGCAAGATTTATGTTAAGATTATAGTAATATTCATAATTGTGTAAACCAGAAACAATCTTTTCATTAGGATTTTACTTTTTATACAACCTTGAAATTTTTGCATCGTTTTAATTTGTACGTTTAATAAAAATGTAGAAGAGTGAAATATACTCTGTGCCTACCCCGTTAGGCTTGGCATGAAGATATGTGTGTGTGTGTGTGTGTGTGTGTGTGTGTGTGTGTGTGTAATAAACACTCGTTGAACACATGTTTTGCTAAACACTGTCGAAAATTGGATTCTCAACCAATACCATGCTGTCACGTCATCCAGAGGGTATCATGTTATTCGTTGGATGTCAATTTCAGACCGTATTTAGTTAAACAAACGTCAATTTTTTTCGTGTTATGGTGGTTTGTGTCTGTATCCCAGACGCGATTTACGCCGCATATTCAGTATATGACCGATCGCGACAAAACTTTGCTGGCACGTTTAGGTTTACTTTCTATCCCGGTTACGGGGTTTTTTACTTAAACTTTGCTATAATTCATTAACGTTTTACTATTTCATTCATCCTCTTTTTATTTGTAACAAAATACTCCATCGATTATCCAGTGAATTTTACTATACCTATTTTTGTAAGTAGGTATTTAAGCGGACTTTTGGACTTTATTAGAAAACACTACAATATCTATGTAATGAATGTGAAAGCTTTTGTCTGTTACCATTTCACAAAATTTGGTTTTAATATGTTTAAAGATCCTATTCTTTCTTTAAGTATTTAGTTACATTTGATTTAGAATAAGATCAAGAAAAATATGTAAAACAAATTTCTTAGATTGTCTTATGCAAAAAAAATCGTTTTCAATGTCAAACGGTACAAAGGTTATCGGGTCGGATAGTCGAACATACTTTTAATTCAAACACCAGTAACTAATATATAGTTTTATTAATTTACTTTCAGACTTGCACTAAAAAGTATTGTTGTAATTAAAATACATCTCCTGACGGTAAGAGATAATCATGGCTTATAGACACCATACATATTATGAGCGAGTTACTGTCCTGTGGTCGGGATGTAAGACCTATTGTGCTAGTCAACCACCTATCCTATCATCCAGACTGGAACATGACATTGTCATTATAGCATCAGCTATAAGTTAAGCGGTTGATCCGTATCCGTACAAGTTGCTGCTAAGCACTCTATCAATAGTAGTCTAGTGGTGTTGAACCTGTGCTCCCCTTTTACAAGCTGTCAGACAGGAAAGTAGATAGTCTATTCTACACTGGCAACCCGGACTAACACGAGGAAATTTGTATTAATGTTTGTATTATAACCCATACTAACATATTAAGTTTATTTATTTACCACACCATAAAGCTATTATTATTATAAAAGCAAAAGTCTGTCTGTCACGCTTTCACGGCTCTGCCACTGCACCAATTTTGATCAAGTTTGGCTCCAAACGACTGTAATTGTAGTGAAAGTTTATGAAAATATATTCTACGCGGACGAAGTCCCAGGTAAACAGCTAGTTTATTATATGTGTGGTTTCTTTATCAGATATCGTTTAATGCATATGAACACATTTGTACTATTTAAAATAATATACTCACGAGGATTCATCTTCGGCTGTCCCCTTGGATCGTTGGTGCGCATGCGCGGGTCCGAGTTAAATGACTGCATACGTGGGTCACGTGGGTACGCACTGTATACCAACATTTCAAACTTAGTTACGCCGATTAAAAACCATGACTTATAGACTTATGTGTAGATAGTAGCATTCTATGAAATATATGAGCTCCATAAAAAGACACATCAAGACATCTTAGACAACAGTGAATGCAACACTGCATCGGAAAAACAACACCGGGCCATAGTGCCACGTTTAATCCGTGACGCAACTCAATAATTTTGTTCTCATACGGTGTAAAAAACATTTTTACGGTGCAATCAACACTATAAAAAACAGGAATGGGATAAAATAAAATGAAAGCAATGATCTACTTTCAAATCTCGCATTGAATTATGCGGAAAAAAGATCGATAAAGTCGCTGCGAACAATTAGTATCAAATAAGGATGTAAAAAAGTGCACTTGCATTATTAAAAGGGGCAATCATTCACTTCGCTGATTACAATAGCTGTTATGTCAACAACAAATTAAAAAAAAATAACGATCGACTGGAGGACATTTCGGGAAATTCAATTCTCAAGATGATTATTTCTTTCTTTGCCCTGACAAAAATTTTAATACGAGGGTGGATCCAAAAGTTCGTGGCCTAACCCACATGGAGCTATGACATCTTTTTCAAATCTACCGTCATTTGTTAATATGTGTCATATTGATTTATTGTGCGCAGTTTCATTCCGATACTGAACAATATAAATTTTCTGTGATTATTTGTTTAAAGCAATCTGACGCAATTTTCAATAATGGAGAAAATTGAACACCATGCAGTCATTAAGTACCTCAATAAAAAAGGCCTATCACCAAAAGACATCCATCAAGATATGGTGAGCACTTTGGGGGAGTCTGCTCCATCGTATTCCAGTGTCAAGAAGTGGGTAGCTGAGTTTAAGAGCGGTCGTGAGAGCATTAAAGATGATCCTAGGAGTGGAAGGCCTACATCCTCTACCACGAAAGAAAACATCGATAAAATTTGTGATCTCGTACTGGGTGACCGACGTTTGACCATTGGTAAGATAGCTGAGATAACAAACATTAGTTATGGCCGGGTGCAACACATAATAACAGAAGAGTTGGGGTTCCATAAGGTTTCTGCTCGCTGGGTCCCGAGGTTGCTTTCAGCAGAAAAAAACGAGTTCGATACAAAATTTCGCGAGACTGTTTGGAACTTTTTGAGACTGATCCCGAGGACTTTTTGTCTAGATTTGTAACCATGGATGAAAGCTGGGTTCACCACCATACTCCTGAATCAAAGCAACAATCCAAACAGTGGAAAAGATCAGACTCTCTTACACAGAAAAAGGCTAAGGTCGTTATGTCGACTAACAAAGTCATGGCTTCTGTTTTTTGGGATGTGAAGGGCATTATTTTTGTAGATTATTTACCGAAAGGTCAAACTATAAATTCTAGTTATTATTGTAACCTTTTACGAAGACTCCGGGAAGAAATAAAAGAAAAAGAGGCCGGGAATGTTGCGTAACAAAGTTTTGTTTCATCAAGACAATGCACGTGTTCACACTTCGGTTGAAACAATGTCTGTAATCCATGATTGTGGCCACGAATTGCTGCCACCCACCTTATTCGCCGAATTTAGCCCCCTCGGATTATCATTTATTTCCAAATTTAAAAAAACACTTGTGTGGCTCGAAATTTTCGACCAAAGAAGAGATGATAGTCGCAGTAAACGACTATTTCGCCGACCTTCCAGAATCTTTTTTTTTGAGGGGATAAACAAGTTGCAGGTCAGGTGGAAAAAGTGTGTTGAGCTAGATGGAGACTATGTCGAAAAATAAAAAAAAATTTAGACCCACTTTTCTTTCATTTTCTTGGTCGGGCTTAGAACTTTTGGATCCACCCTCGTATTTTTTTTTAATTTCAGCATTATTACTTCGTTAAAAATAAACCAGCCTAACCACAACATTATAAAGCGCTTTCAAAGATTGTTTTTTGGATAATCTCGTTCTATATCTAGAATTATTAATTACATATTAATTTAAAACTAAAAGGCAATAGGTATTCACTAACACGGATGGCGAAGGGTAAACACAACAATGGTATGAGTGAATCTATGTAAAATATGGAAATTAATTGTGAAAACATAATACCATGTTGAACTTACATTTCTCTCGTTTCCAACAAGGGAGCAGGGCTTAAAAATGTTACATTATGAGGTAATTATAATTATATACATCGTAACATTCTATTAAAAACTGCCATACGAAAATGTCAATCTTAAAATAAAACTGGATTAAGATTACTTAAGCATTATACGTAAATGATAAAAACAATGATTCTGTGTAATATTTGTTTTTGAAGTTATACTTCTTTTGGCACGTTAGGAAAAAATGATGAGGGTAAATTTTTACGATGCGCGCGCACACCGTCACGAAAAACATAAAGTTATCTATGAAGTTAGCCATAGATAACATTTTAGTTTTTAAAAAGATTTGTATCTTATTACGCCGAAGAAGTATAACTTCTAACGCGTGTACATAAGTACACACACACTTTTTTTTTCTAAATGTTCAGTTTCGGCAATGATTTGTTTCTAGATATTTTTAGTCGTTAAAAATAATCTAAATCCAAACTTACCGCAACACAAACAATCTCTTTGTAACACTAGTTTTTAGGTTAACTCGTTTCATAGCTGAAATATAATTTACGTTGAACCGGGTTTAAGCACTTATTCGTAATAAATTGTGGTGTAACGTATATTCTTAATTTCCTTTAGTTTTGTTACATCGAATACATACAATCTCTAGTATAAACGCTTGAGAATACATACCCGGGCGCATCGGGGGGCAGCTGCGGCGGGGGCACGGGGTGCGGGGCGGGGTGCGA
>NJDC01000086.1:96967-110273 GCA_002245475.1 Calephelis virginiensis
GTTTTGAAATAAGAGATAGAAAACTCTACATTTTTTATGATTTTTACAATGTTGTTTGGTATAAAGTGTATTTTTTTTCAAAAAATCACCAATGTACTTGGACGGCAGAACATTTTAAAAACATCTAAACATTATTAGCTATCCATCAAGATACAACATTCACACAAAAAGTTACATAATAATTGTAATAAAGATTAATAAACATAAACAGGTGCGAGTACTAAAAAAATGTCGGTATGTTTCTTAAACAAGATAACTCGAAATTTGACCAAGATGGTATAACGAATTACCATAACGCACATTTTTGGGCCCCAAAATCAGAACTAAATCCCAATAAAAAGAGGCCGCAAGGATCGCAGCGACGCTTTTCTCTAAACGTGTGGATGGGAATAATAAATGATAATTTAATTAAACCACATTTTCTGCCAAATAATTTAACGGGTGCAGCTTATGAAAATTTTCTGCGAGAGGATATGTTTTCTCTGCTTGAAGACGTGCCTCTACAAACGAGACAGGAAATGATTTACCAACACGATGGATCTCCGGCACATTTTAGAATTACCGTGAGACAGTGGTTAAATGCAAATTTTCCCGACCGGTGGATCGGTAGAGGAGGACCGATCCCTTGGACGGCAAGATCCCCAGACCTTACGCCCATGGACTATTACGTTTGGGGGCATATGAAAAGTTTAGTCTACGACATTTCTCCTGTCTCTTCAATAGAAGAGCTAAGAAGCCGTATTGTAAGTGCAGCAGAACTAATAAAAAATAATTTGTCAAGTGGTGTAGTGAAAACTAGTCTTAGGAAGAGAATGCGTATTTGCATTAGGAATAGAGGATCTCACTTTGAAAATGAGCTGTAAATCAATTTAAGGCAACGTTACATCTAGTGTTCTAATTGATTTATAGCTATAAAATGTTTGCACTGATTAAAATGAAAATTTCAAATTCAAGGTTCATTTCCTGTTTATGTTTATTAATTTCTACTAATTTCAAAAACATTTCTACTAATCTTTAACATTCTAATTTCAAGAAGGCAATATTTAACTTAAAACTAAATCACAGAAGTCCCCGATTGACAGTACAGCTAAATAAAGAAATTGCAAAATAATCAACATTGACGCTTCAGTAACTAACTCAACTTTACGAAATATTTTACGTAATATATATATTTATTGTGTTTAAGAAAATTATAATTATTATTATTAATTTTTTAAAATGTGTTATTGATTTAGATGTAGATGGACGATTCAAATAATCAAGTTTTAATTAGTTTTGATCTTTATGCGTGATATTTTACGATTTTCTTTTTCTTTTTGATATTCTTGTCTACTCTTTTTTGCTTTGTTGCAGCTAACGTCATTACTGTTTCTGTTTTATTTTCTATTTTATCCTTATTAATTTCATAGTAATCTAGTTGTTTGCCATGTACACAGCGCTCATTAGTGTCACAAAATAAACAACTTACTTATCTAAGAGTTAATTTAGTAGAGAATATGTCCCAAAGAACTTGGTGGACAGAAAGAGTACTCCTGAAAGGCTTGAGATTTTTTGGAAGTAATCCATCTTTTTCCTTTATGGAGTCTTCCGTTACTGTAAATATAATTACATTTTCTTTTAAAACGCTACTAAAAGATATAAAGTCGCCAATATCTCGTCCGTAATTAACCATTTTGTCAGCAGTCCTTTTTAAAACGGCACCAACACCGTCAGGCGCACCCTTCCCATGTCCCGCCTCTGTATAGTTCCAGGTTATTTTGGAAATGCATTCAAAATCATTATTAATCTGTGTGATAACAAAAAACATGAATTTGCTTCGGTATTGCGATGTTGGTGAGTCCGATAAGAAATGTATTGTGGTAATAAATGGATTACTTTCTAATGCTTGTTTTACAAGTGGAATCAAATGTGCCCAAATAGCTACCACGTCATGGCGAACACAACTGCTGATAGTGCATACTGATACTGGTCAAACTGTTCCCAAAGAAAAATCATGAGTATAAATAACTGAGGTGTGCAATGAAACTTGTTGTCTGCTTCCTCCAAAATGAAACGACTGCACTTCTCCAGCATACTTTAGTGCATAATTTTCTGAGAAATCTACGTGTATTACGGCTTCTGATATCGTTAACTTTTCTTTTATGGTTTTCATAGTAGTATATTGTGCTTCAATGTTATAAATATGTAAGAAAAATGGGGTTATCAACGTTTCTAATTCCTTTATAGCTATTAAAGGTCGTGCAGTTATTCGATCCTTCACTGTTACTGACTGTTTCTTCTTAAGTCCTTTTTTTGTTAGCACCTCTTTAACTACTTTCTTCCACTTAAAATAAGTAACATTAATGTCATTCGAAAACTCTTTATACTCAATATTCTTATTTTCATGTTATGTTATGTTCACAACATAAATTTGCTATTAATTCATGCGAGTTTTTTTCACCAATAATAGAGACATTATACAATGACTTGATTAATAATTCTTAATTAGTATGTTGTACACACATACACGTGTTTCTACCTGAAGATTTAGGATATAGCACCCAAAAGGGACGGTGTTTCGTAAGCAAAAAAATAATAACTAATTTTAATTTGTGCCTTCTTTAAAAAATCTTGTGTAATATTTTTAGTGGAGCTGAAAGGTATCATTTTTGCATACGTTTTTTGCTTCTTGTTATGAATTATTTCTTACCAGGAGAAATAGTACTCACAGCGTCGTCATTGTAAAATTTAATAATTGAATCTATCACTTGTTGACGAAGTAAGCGAAATTTTGTCTCTCGTCTAGTCTTCAAATTGGAAATTGTATTACGAGTATTTCTTCGCATTGACTGTTCAGTTAATTGCTCATGGTTGATATCCTCAGTCTGAGTATGAGATGCATTACTTTCTTTTATTTTATTAAGTTGTGATTTTAACTTTAATATGGTATTTCTTTGACTTCTGTTAACTTTCTGCAATTTTTTTATAATGCTTGTCAAACTTATTCTTTTCCTCAACTCACTGTACCGTATTTTTCTTTTTGCTTTTTCTACATCTTGCTTTGAAAATAAACCGATAGGATCTTCTGTCGCATAGGTTATTTCTTCAGGAAAATCATTTGCTTCGATATTAATTACATTCGGCAATTCTAATGTTGCCGGTTCATTCTGCTGTTCATTTTTCCGCTGTCTATATGCCTTCGAGTTTTGCTTCCATTGCTTACGCAATTTTCTCTGTTCACGTGGACTTTTTTCTGTGACAGATGTTTGTTTCTTTTGCTCTTTACGCTTTTGATATTTCATTCACTGCTTTTCTTTTTCTAAGGCGTATGATTCCGGATCGTTTTTTATCTCCAAATACTTGCGTCTTTTGCATAGCCTTTGCTGAGCTGAGCTTTGTTTTTAGGAAAAGGGTAATGAATCTGAAGGAAAAACCACACATGTTTGTCAGGATCGTGAGGTCTGGCACTCGATACTCTCTGCCTACCCTGCAAGGGACTTGGCGTGAAGATATGTATAGGTTCGGTTGTTGGACTTGACTTCATACAGTCATAGTCATAGTCATAGACTTCATACAGTCAAGTCCAACAACCGAACCTATACATATCTATATCTACGTTCTACGTATCTATACATATCTACATTCGGGGTTCGAATCCCGGGTCGGACAACGAAAAGAAAAATTGGGTTTTTCCAATTTTCTAATAAAAAATGTTGCTCGGGATTGGAAATGTGCCCGGTTGGCGATAGGCTTGCCACCAATCACATTGTGGGACTTAGTGTCTTCAGCTAGTCGAGGATGTTGAGGAGGTTGTGCCCCTGCCTACCCCTTCGGGGATATGGGCGTAAAGAGGCTTTTTTTAGGTATATATGTAACGATTTTCATTTTATCGTCAAAATATTAACAAATTGGATATAGTAAGAACAAAAGCTACATTTTTATTTCGGCTTCGTAGTAAAATTGAAATGCGCTGTTCTTAAAATAAGCAATTTTTTTCATTTAATCATTATCATTTACTGTGCATCACTTATCGCAACAAAATTGTCATTTCCCGCAAATAAAATCATTAACCTCATCTAGGATTACCCGATGAAGATGTTACAGGTAATGATGAAAAGAAAAAAAAAGGTTGTAACCTGTCGAATACTCAACATTTTTTCCAATTATGAAAACTGTATTTAATAAAGAAATAAGGTATTAAATATGCTCACTTATCTTTTAAATAACAAATAAGTACTTACCTAATATATCCAGTCGTTTAATGACTTATTCTTTTGACAATTTAATATAAAATCACGTTAACCTTTCACCTTTCACTATCGACACGTCCACTCTCATCCAGGTTTTAGTGACGACTGAAGAGGCGGGAGGGGTACTCTCACTCTCTGAATGCGTTCTCATATTTGTTTTAGTGTTTTCGTGGAACAATTTTTTTCATACAATTATCACAGAAGTAAATGATGAGATTTATGTGACAATATAAGAAATGGTTAAATTATAAGTTCAAAGACAAAGTTTGATTATGAAAAAACAAATTTAAAGTAGTTTAGTCATTAATAATTACATGTCGTATACAATTAAACAAAATTTAGGCGTAGTTGCGGAGGTTTGTCAGGATCGTGAGGTCTGGCACTCGATACTCTCTGCCTACCCCGTAAGGGACTTGGCGTGAAGATATGTATGTATGTATGTATGTAGTTGTGGATTTTTTATGACATCCATGAAAATTATATAGAAAGACCAAGAGAGCTGAATGATTTTTGAGGTACTATTTTTTGATTAAATTATTTTATTGTATTTATTTTGTAATATCAATAATTACAAGCTATGGATAAATTATAAAGTACTACCTGGGCTACATTTTATAAAATGTGCAATGGATTGTTTTGCCAAAAATTTTAATCAGAGTAATAATTTGCTGTTTTGATAATTCACCCAGGTGAATCCTTGGTGGTTCTAATGGTTAAGTGACAAAATACAATGTAAATCCCAACTATGGTGATTTTTTTCCCTTACAAATATATGAAAATTAATCCCAATTACAGTTAGATATATCTTAGAAACATATCAAATATATCTTAAAGAGACGTTGTCCTGTCGTGATTACGAATATTGAATTCTTAAATGTCCTAGTTAATTGCTAAATTTCCATTTCTTTTCTTAAGAACCTCCTGATAATTCCTTTCTTCGGAACCTTCATAAAGGTTCCTTAAGAACCTCCAAATTTGAAGGAGATACATACGGTTACGCGTGATGCGATCACCAAGTGAAATAAAGCACACAGCTTCCTTGCTGTAATAAACAACCGTGCCCTGTAGACATCATAGATGTAACAGATGCGTCGCTGTCCTGTGGCTGCGATGTTAGGGTGTACGTTCCCCTAGCAAGAAAGTAGCACATGGAGCGATATGATTTGGACTAGTGACTAGTTGAATTAGTGCTCGATCTGCTGTAAATGTGCGCCGAATAAACAACTTGTGCATGTTGTCGTCTTGGAAATAAATGGAAGAAACGATTCCTGCTGGGGTAACGTTGCTCCAGCAGGAAAATTCTAAACTAATTATCGGAGAGTTAAAACTTACGCATGAGCAGAAAGCTTATATTTGTGCGCTAAAATGAAATTGCGTCTTCAGGTTTTCGAGATATTGCGTTTCTTACTGCGGTAACGTTTTGCAAAATCACTTATCTCAAAGACTAGGTATTGTATGTGCGCCTTAGAATAAACACGCACAAATAGTGTTTAATTTATGCGTATTTGTGACAAAATTAGATATAAAAAAAATATATTTATAGTTTTCAAGTAATCGCGGTTTTTTCAAAAATCAAAAAAAATCATAGCGCCTAAATAAGAAAATATATAAGGTCACCGAAAACTGTACTCGGTCCTTCTTAGCGTGAATATTTACTGTAAAAAATTCAAAAGCATACATACATGCGTTTTTGAATAATATCAAAACGGCGTCCCAACTTTGACGTTACTGCACAAATTACTGGCTCAAGCTAGGATGTTTAGTTGTCAACCCAAAATTAGTGCGTTTAGTCAGATAATGTGTAACATAAATATCCAGTGTGAAATATTTGCTACTTTCTTGCTGGGGTAACGTACACGATGTTATGTCTATTGTACAAATCTACCGGCTGCCCTATTCTCCAAAACGGAAAGGTGAAGGCGGTAGATAATTACTCGGACAATTTTCTGCACAACGACCACCTTTTCATTACAACGACCACTGAAATAAAAAAATAATGTAGTGAAATATAAAAGAAACAAATGTTTTAATTCAATAATTTATATAGTGCAGTATTACAATAAGATTTTATCCATAAAATTGCGCATTTCCTCTTATATAAATAAAGTTATATACACAATAATTTCAAAGCATACTCCTTAAAATAAAGCAGTCTATATAGTCAAGTTTTATGTCGATGCAGTATTTAATCACACTAAATGCATTGTCATTATAAGCTTATTTTCCCATATAAAAATATTTTGACTCCATAAATTGCCTTAAAATTATTATTAAGGTGGTACCCTGAATTCGAGTTATCTTAAGCTTCAATCACAATACATATTGGTATTCATGCAATAAAGCTGATCAGAAAGTAATATTCACAAGTACATGGGTATATTATAAATTACGTTTTTATGTGGTATAACTCATAATCTGACTACAAAAATGAGTACTTCCACTAAAATTTTAGTTTATCTTTTTGCACGCCGTACAACGGCGTTTACACTTTGCTATTTAGCACTACTTTGTATAACTTCTAGTGAAATAAACGGTTAAGAGCTGTATAAGTTAAGGGTAAGAAGGTACAGATATTATGAGTATAATACGTATTAGCAAGCATTTACTGGCTACTTTTATAAAAACAAATCTATGGAGGATAAAAACAGATTTGTCTAATTCTTTACATTATTTATTCAAATATTTAAAAAAAAGACGGAACTTGATACTTCTTGAGTGACTTCTTGATTTTTCTAATTGTATAATCTATCAGCATACATTCAAAAATAACATTTTGTATAATTCACATAATACCTATATGCAGAATGTTTTACTTTTTGCGCATTATGACTATAGTGTTCTGAAATAGGACGAGTCCTGTTCAACGGAACATCCCCTCTTTATTCACAACAAAAAAATCACACAATTTTATTGTAAATCCTCCTGAATAGAAATTCTTCTAAAACTGTGACTCTGTTCTACACTTAATTCCAAATATGTTAACTCTGTAAGTTGTATTTAAGATTTCTCTATAAAACTGTTCAACACGGTCTAAAGATATTTTACATTAGGTTCAATTACAAAAAAAGTACAAACCATTTTAAAAAAATCTATTTAAAATTTCGGCTATTCGGCTTTAGGGTACCCAGCCCAATCGCCAGTTTCAAACGATTTGGAGTATGTGAGAAATATGTTAAAAAGAAGTGTGTTGAAGCTTTTTTACACCATTTTATTAATCTCCGTCAAACCTATGACAATAATTCTCAACATGATATCGATAACTGCACCATGAGCATGAAAAAGCGTTGCAGATGTGTTTTGAACATCATGATTCATGTTACTGATTATTAATTTTAATTTCACCGATATTAGCGTTTATTTACATTTTAAAAATCAATTGTAATCAAACTCAATTGTTTTATTTTGTTATGTAAACTGTTTAAATAATATTTATAAATATCTTGCAAATTATTTTATCAGCCCATACATATAATATCGATAGATCGTGTCGATCTCTATATTATGGTATGTATTTGCCACATTCTTGATTTTTAGACGGCTCAGTCTTTGTTTAGACTATACTATTGAAACACTACCAAGTTCACATTATTGCAGATATATAAAACAAAGAACACGGGCTTCTTTTTATTAATGAAGTTTTTCCAAGAGTCGGATTTGAATACTATTTAATTTATTTTAAAAATTCTACAAGATATTGTATTCACGGCACCTCCTTAGGCCCTATTCATAAAAATACTGAGCATGGCTGCTAAGATTTCTTGTACCTAATGCGTCAATAAAGCCGTGCTTCCGCTCATAGCTCGTCTTAATATGTCCTTAGTGCTTTGACCCATTTATAACCGATATTTTAACTGTTTTCGGATATACCTAACGCGTAACGTTACTCAGTAGGAAAATACGGCAATTGAGTTTCGCAACTTCTGAACGTAAAACAATCTCTAGCAAACGATTTTTGCATTGGATATCTAACATTTGCTGACTTCTATTTGACATGTGCGTAGTGAGCATTAGTACACTAACTAATTCATTACCCGGATATTTTCGAATTCTATAAATCAAATTAGTAACACGGTCTAATAAAAAAAGATAATACGTGTACTTAAATAACAATTAAGTTTAAATTATTTTCATTTTGTGACTTTTTCTGGCAACTTCGGGTGGGTTTTTTCAATTATTTTTTTTATAAAAAACAACATTGACCGGGATTAAATAAGTGTCCGGTTGGCGACATTATAGGTCTTACGTATATTAGATTAGTCGTGGGTGGTCTAGTAGCCATACCTATCTCTTCGGGGATACGAGCGCGAAGATACTTTTTCTATTGATTGATTATTTTAGTTTGTATATCATAATATCCTGCAATATATAAACCACTCTTATTAAATAGTCATTGTATGTATAAGAAAACAAATCATGTTTTAAGCTATAAACGTATTTTCGGACGCGACTTACAAGGTATCTGGTTAATGAAAGTACACTAAGTCGAGCAAACTATCGGACGCAAGTCGCGGACGTGCCGTTCACCGTTCGGACGTCCGAAATATATCTCGCGCTCGATGTTTATATCAGCCGTAAGCGTCCTTGACAGCATGTGCACTTTTATCAGTCGCGTCCGATTGTTTCCAGCTTTACAGCACATTTTTAAACCACCCTCACCTCGCCCGTAAGTAAAATGAAATTCACACACAATTCAACACAATATATACCACTAAGCCAAAGCACTTCAATAAATACTCAAATCCGGGAATACCAATTATGTTAATATTGTTACACTATACCTTTGAAAAAATATCTTTAAGTATATTAGAAATATCTATAGTTGTTCTCTAGATCAACTGGTATGTAGGTAATAACAATATACCTAATCTAAATGTATAAAGAAAAGTTTTCCAAAACGTCATTAATATACACTTATCAGTACGAAATATTTGGAAATTAAAATTATTCGAGTATGACAATACTATCACCTATGGTTAGTACATATTCACAAATGCAAGTGTGTAG
This sequence comes from Calephelis virginiensis, assembly GCA_002245475.1. Taxonomy (NCBI): domain Eukaryota; kingdom Metazoa; phylum Arthropoda; class Insecta; order Lepidoptera; family Riodinidae; genus Calephelis; species Calephelis virginiensis. The sequence continues at coordinate 106,201 of NJDC01000086.1, forward strand.
TGTATCTGCAACATCATTTCGAATTAAAAATTAAAACATTTTTCTTTTACAGTGAAATTTGAACTTAATCTATATAATTACTATATACTGATTTAAATGACAAATATTTGGACTAACGGAGATGTTCTTCAAGATCAGCCTTAGTACAAGAAAAATAAATTAAAACTTGAATTGACAAAAAATGGTAAAAACAAAAATAGAGAGCACATTTTAAATATGGTTAAAGTTTTACTTGAGCAGATTATTTTATCGCATTATATACAGATTTAATGATTTTAAGTCATTTAATTTAATAATAAAATAAATATATATTTATTTACAGAAAACATATTAATTATTAAGAAAAGTTGTGCAGTACATAAAGTGCACTGCTTGGAATGAAATACAAATATTAATGGAAGAAAATTTAATATGAGCAGAATTAAAACATAAACTGGAAGCGTTTGAGGGGTAAAAGCCTATCTATAAGTTGGCATGAACTAGTCAAGGAAAGCACGTTTACTTCCACAAGCTTAATTTAAGAATACTGTAGTTATTGGCATACACAGAATGGGAAAGCCTTCGGCTTTGAATCCTAATCAAACCGTCGAAGACAACAACCGTCAAAGATAGGCTCTCGTGTTATGTTATGGTATGCGCATCCAGACCAACATTTTCTTATAGTAAAAACAAACATACGAGCGAGTGGGTTACTTGATGGAAAGTAGTCACTACTGCTCTAAAATTTTCTCTTTCTAAAAATCCTCACTAAATTTCGGTGACAAAATCGTGCTAAGGAGGTTATTCGAGAGTTTTGACTGTTTGTAGATGTCCAAGCATCGAGGAATTGCGGGTGGAAACCTTCAGCTCGCGCAATGTTAACTATATCAGAACAATGTGGTTGAACAAGCAAGATAAGGTAAATTAGAGAAACAGTTGGCTTCCCACACTTCGACAGGAGCAACATTGTTAACCGATTATCACTAGGATGATGAGAAATTAAATCTACAAGATCGAGTTCATTTAAAAATGTTGAGACTTTTGTTATTTTTTTATGAAATTTCAGTGCATATATAATTTCCTCAATTTTCGTCGCCTTAATTGAATGCTAATTTATTCCATTTACAAATATATTTCACTACAATATATTTTTTCTGTATTTTGTAAACAGAATATCAATAACATTTAACCATTTTATACCAGAAGTCACAATAAACTTTATCAGAATAAAATATTTGAATCAAAATCAAATCATTTTATTTCGAAAATCGTTCTATGGTAGAGTATTGGCACAAATATATAGTAAAATGAATGAGTAGATCAAACAAGTAACCACTAAGGCAATGAGTTTTGTGTACATTAAATCTCAACAAAGAGATTCTGATTTCCTTACTTTAGAGTTTGAAAGCTGTTTGAGTTGAAAAATCTGCAGACACACTATACTTGTTGCATTCACTTTGTAATATTGAGGTTTGTTATATAAAAATAACACTATCTAGTTGCCTTAATATAGAACAGTAACAATTTGTTTCCAACCTATTCATCAGACTACAAGGACTACACAGTACAGAAACTTATATCTATTCGTAAATCTTTGGCATTTTTTTTTATTTTTGTACACTCAAGCAGACAATAGCTTATTGTGATGATAAGTTTTGAAAATATTCTGATAGTTTATAATAAATTTCCATTACCCTTGCGTTTTTATAGCAATCTAATAACATTTAGTTATTAATTATTGTCTTAAAAAATTAAGCTTTTACTTGAAACAACCAGCTATTACAAAAGTCGAATCAAAATCTATCTAGAAATTTGAGGAAGTTTTGAGGCTAAGGAGATATCACAAAAAGGTTTTAAAAAATACTATTATGGCACATTATAATGTGTTACCTACATCAACTTTTGAATTATTTTGTTTTATTATTTGATAACGGCATAGAAACATATTATTACTGTCGAGATTCCTGCTTATTATTTATACTTAAATGCAAAACAATAAATAATATCTTTTCCATTGTGTCTTGCAGCATGTCATATTTACATAATTAAACATTTTCTTTGATGTCTCTTTTGTGGTTCTGGTCTTAATACTGCTCTAACAGCTTCATCAAACACCTACAAAATTAATATTACTCAAAATGAAAACATACAAAACAGCTAACCGGGTGTTAGAAACCAGAAACTAATACCTAATGTTATAGGTGATTCTGAAACTGTGTTTATAAGTTTTTTATCGACACTACCTTTCCCCTACAAATGTTTCGCAACAGAACGATTCGACGGCAGCACTTTTTCTCTACGAATGTTTCACCGACAGAACGATTCTTCCTCGGGCAAATCGTCGACAGAACTTTTCACCAAACACGAATTCGTCGACGCAGCTTATTTATGCATGGTTCTATACTAAACCTAAGTATTTAAATTGTATAAGGTTACATATAAAATATTTACAAATGAAAGTAACTTTTATTGCCAATTAACTTTCTAACATTTTTTTTAAAGAAACAGAAAACCAAGGAAAAATACATAAGAGGTTAAAGTTTAAAAGACGAATTATATTTTTGTGTTCATTAAATAATTAATATGTGGTCTGTGTCACGGTTTTTGCTTGACACACGAGTTTTTGTTTCTAGTAGATTTTTCAGTGATTTTCGTTCTTACCAATAAACTTAGAGTCTTGTTTGATTAAATTAATTGGTGTTGATTATCTAGTTGTTGTATTATACTCTTGGGTAAGTAGTTTATTATGGATCCTGACCCGCCAGATCCTCCCGACCCGCCGGGTCCTAGTCCAGATTCAATTCCACCGTCGCTAGATTGGGTTTCACAATCTGAGTCTCGAAAACGACATTTGGATGACAAAATTTCGGAATCGGTATCTAAAAAACCTACAATAACTTCATCAACGATTAATTCACATCCTAAATTGGACCAACCTAAATTATACTCAAATAAATACCAAGGTCCCTTTTTAGTGCAAGTTTCACGCCTGGAACCAGACTCTTCTGCGGGAACCACTATGAGATCTATACAGTTTGGACGCTTTTTGTTTGTATATAGTTAAGGATGGTGTCAAAAATGTCGGTCGCAACAGAATTGCCGTTACTTTCTCTTCGGCTGGAAGTGCTAATCATTATACAACAAATTCAATTCTAGAATCTCATAAATATAAAGCTGAAATCCCTTCTTATAATTCTACTCGTATGGGGCTTATTAGAGGGGTTCCCACATACTGGTCCATGCACGAGTTAGTGGAATCTCTAGAATTTTCAGAAGACTGTGGCGTCGTTTTAAAAGCTCGCCGTCTTAACAGAAAAAAAATCGAAAATGATGTAGCATCCTGGGTTCCCGCACAGTCAAAGTCTTGACTTTCGAAGGTCAGCGTTTACCGGAAAGAGTTTATTCATATCACAGCTCAATGAAAGTTGAAGTATACTAACTACCTACTATTCAATGTTTAAACTGTTGCCGCTTTGGCCATATAAAAAATCAGTGTAGATCTAAGCCAAGGTGCTATAAGTGTTCGGAGTCTCACCCAGGAGAAAATTGTAACATAATCAAGGAAAAAGCAATATGTATCCTGTGTACAGGACATCATTTTGCATCAGACCAAAACTGTCCAGAACTAGCTACCTAGGCAAAAGGCAATAAAATCAGTTTGTCTCATGACATTTCCTACACGGAAGCTTCAGAGCGATTCCCTCCTGTTCGCCGCTCTTACTCAAATGATGTTCGTGAACTCTTTTCTCTTTCTATAGAGTACTCTGCACCCTCCCCTATTCATAACTCCCAAAAATCATATAAAAAAACTACATACATTTTCCCTAAGCCTAGGGCTCCACTAGGTAAAGGTTATAATAGGTCAGCCCACTTAGAAACAATAATAGTGTCCAATATTCTATGCCCAATGGTTCTGCTCTACTAAACATTCAAGAGACAAGCCACTAAAATATTAGTTCTATTTCTCATAGTAAAGATCTATCTGACTTTTTGATGTCCCTCTCGAGACATGGCTGATTTCCGTGACTCCCTTGCGGATATCTGGATACTCATGCCTCCAAGGACAGGGGTGACAGGTATGCAGGCACTGCCCT
>NJDC01000086.1:112066-130398 GCA_002245475.1 Calephelis virginiensis
AACGACCTTAACGACCTTATGGAACCCCAACTCTTCCTTTATTATGTGTTGTACCCGGCCATAACTGTTTGTTATCTCAGCTATCTTACCAATGATCAAACGTCGGTCACCCAGTACCAGATCACTAATTTTATCGATGTTTTCTTTCGTGGTAGAGGATGTAGGCCTTCCACTCTTAGGATCATCTTTAATGCTCTCACTTAAACTTAGCTACCCACTTCTTGACACTGGAATACGATGGAGCAGATTCCCCCAAAGTGCTCACCATATCTTGATGGATGTCTTTTGGTGATAGAACTTTTTTATTGAGGTACTTAATGACTGCACGGTGTTCTGAATTTTCTCCATTATTGAAAATTGCGTCAGATTGCTTCAAACAAATAATCACAGAAAATTTATATTGTGCAGTATCGGAATGAAACTGCGCACAATAAATCAATATGACACATACTAACAAATGACGGTAGATTTGAAAAAGATGTCATAGCTCCATGTAGGTTAGGCCACGAACTTTTGGATCCACCCCCGTATTAAACCAACTTAAATCACTAAGAAAAAGAAGTTAGGTTGGTCAAAATTCTGTAAATCACTGAATCCCAGAACAAAATCCTCAGTGGTTTGGAAAAACGTTAAAAGGTTTCGTGGTTCCCTTTGTGTAGAGAATATCCTTTCCAATGTTTACTCTATATGTATGAACCATTTTGCAGACAGAATAGCCAGCCCCTCTTCCCCTTGTGCAAACTCCTTACCTTCCCCGCCTTCTCTCATCCTTTCCAATGATAGAATGGATAATGAGTTCAATTTAGAGAAACTCGATTGTGCCATTTTAGGTATTTCTGACTCTACCCCAGGACATGATGGCATCCCCTACTCTTTTATAATTCATTCACTACCGCTACTAAGCATTACCTTCTAAAACTGATAAATTTCTTTTTTCTTTATGGAGTTGTCTGAGACTCTTGGAAAAAAACAGATCATACTCCCACTATTTTAAAACCAAGTAAAAATCCAAGCGACCCTAACTCCTACAGACCAATAGCTCTTTCCTCCAGTCTTGCAAAAATTATGGAGATGATGATTAAGAACAGATTGGAATGGATTCTGGAAGAAAAAGAACTGTTACCCAATTCTCAGTTTGGTTTTCGCAAAGGTCTCAGGACTATAGACAGTATAAGCATCCTGATCACTGATATAAATATTTCCTTTAAGAAAAAAAAAATTCCTGGTTGGGGCCTTTTTGGACGTTTCCTTTGCTTATGATAATGTCCTACTTCCCATACTCAGGGAGTTGAAGCTCCATTACACTTAAGGAGACAATACCTTTCTGATAGGTTCTTGGGAAGAATTATTGGATTATCCTGGCATCCCTCCCTCAAAACTTAAACCATCTTTTGTCATATTATAATGTAAATAACTTTAATTCTTTTCCCTGTCTATTAAAAAGCCACGTCAAAATTTTGAGCCTTCCATCTCCAATACTAAATTTTAGTAGGTTCTCCCGTTCAGTGTTAATTATAACTCTCTTATCTTTAAACCGCAGGTAGCTCTCAGCCTTGGAATCTCAAAGGACCCTTCAACTGCTAACTTTGAATTTCAAGAGGCTCTATCACAAAAGTGGCATGATTGGACTACAATTTACACTGATGCTTCCAAGCTTTCCCACGATGGTGAAGTAGGGGCAGCTGTGTGGATTCCAAAATTCAAAGTTATATTGAATTATAAATGTCCTCCTCAATCTTCGGTTTTCACGAAGAAGCAGTGGCTCTACTTGAAGCTATTAAATACTGTGAATCCCACAAACTTGATAAATCCATCACTTTCACCGACTGTTTGAGCTGCCTTAAAATTGTATCAGCTAACCATTTCCGAACCAATTACAAAATCCCCATCATTTTTAAAATAAGAGAAGCTATGTATTATTGCCACCTTAAAGATATAAAAATAACTCTTGCTTGGATCCCTAGCCATTGTGGTAATGAAACAGTGGAACAGAAACTTGCGCCAAACAGGCGACAAAAATTGGTATCTCAGATCACTACTCTATCATACCATCTGCTTTGAATGCCCTGGCCTCCTCATCTTTGAAAGCCACTTGGTCCAATTTACGGAATAAGTCTAAATTAGAAAAAGGCAAGTTTTATGGTGATATCCAAACAGATATTCCTTCTAAACCTTGGTTTTTAAATATAAAAGTTTAGACAAACAAGTAATATCAACTATATGTCGCCTCCGTCTGAACCATGCATGCACTCCAGTTCATCTTAAAAAAAATCATGTGAAAGACCATTTTGTGAATTTGGGCTAGATGAGGGATCTGTTGATCACATATTTTTTTTTCATGTAACAAATATCAAATATTTTTGTATGATGTTCTTCCAGTAGAAATCCCTCGTCCTATTAATTTTAAAAGTCTCTTATGTTATACTATAATATATTGCTGCTAAAAATATTAGATTATAGTTTATACAAATTATTATCCTTTTTTTTGTCATCTATCGACTTTTGTTTTTTTGCATGTTATTATGTATTATATTGTGTTGATTGTTTTAGGTTGACCTGACTCAATTTTAAAGGTTGTTTGGTCAGTGGTACCTACTGTAAACAATTCAAAATTCATTGCAAGTTTTCGACATTGGCGGAAATATTTGGCATGACACAGTAGAAGCCAATTAACCAAAGATTGATTGATTAATATGTGTCTAGCCACTGAAGTAAATTTTTGTGTCCATTTGACATTTTTTTTACAAGTGCTAAGTATTCCTCTCCTGATATTTTGATCGTTTTCTTCTAAGTGTTGGTTCTAACGAATTTATAAATTGTATATATGTCTTCAATGTGTCCAAATTTATGCGCAAACACTTGATCGCTGTTGTAACGTTTTGCGAGTCCTGGTGTTGATTACGCCATATGATTTGGGTCAAATTAAATAAAACAAAGTTTATTTAAGCAGTATAACCACTATACATAACTTATATTTGCGATTTTTTTTAAATTGACTTAATTACTAGTCTTTAATAATGCTAGAAATTTATTGTCATAATTATACACAAGCCCATTAAAGAATAGCTTATTTTGTGGAGCTGAGACATATGCACAGCAAAATTGTTTTAGTTCCTCGTATTTATACAGAATTTACATCTTAACTTCTATGAACTTTTATTTTATTCGGCAATACATTGTTACGTGTTTATAACTACGGGTAAAATAATATGCTACGAGTACGTCGTTTGTACGGTACGGTCGATTTCCTGAAGATGCCTCGGTGTCGATGCGAAACGTACGTCGAGTGCGATTTGGTGTTCTCTGTAGTGAGTTCTTCGACAAAGTTGGCGAAGGACGGGACAAGTGGTTTTGTTTCCCTAGTTCAGACTCTATTCGTGATCTGGTCGCGGAGGTGGGAGGAGAGAACTTTAGGTAGGGTTGTCACATGCGAAGGACGTAACAATTTATGTTGTTTCCTGAGTTCTTCCTTTATTCGTGTTCTGGTCGCGGAGGTGGGCGGTGGGAACGTTAGTTAGGCTTATCACATTCTGTGTCGTTTGGAGGATTATTTGCCACAACAGTTACACTGTTTACGCGGAATTAGCAAAATAAAGGCTTATTTTACATCTGTTAAATACTTAGGTTTCGTATAGCACCATGCATAAATAAGCTGCGTCGACGAATTCGTGTTTGGTGAAAAGTTCTGTCGACGATTTGCCCGAGGAAGGAGAAAGGTAGTGTCGATGAAAAACTTATAAACGAAACATTCTGTCGGCGAATCATCATATGAAAAAACGTTTGTCGGAGAACAGTTTCAGAATCGTTATAGGTATGTTGTTATATTTTAGCCAGGATGTTAAACTTTAAACATAGCACTGGTACTGAGTACCTTAGTATATTATTCAGAACAAAATAGTGTGGAGCACTAGTAAGTAAATTTATGAGTTTTTTATTAATATGACTGCCTTGTTGGTCGAGTGGCTAGCCGGTCCACACCTAACTGCATCAAGTGTGAAGCACTGGTTTGATTTCCGATGGGAGCAGGCATTTGTGTGATGAACATTTAGATGTGTGCATTTGCGGGTCTGGCATTTATTAAATGTATTCTGGTATCTATCGATATAAGTATTTCTATGTATAAGAATCATTGACTATATTTCGGCCGTTCAGAGAATGCGTTCCTGACACGTCGCGATTGAACTGACGACGTAACTTTGTAATGGCGATGCAGTTACGATAAAAATATTATTGCTGGTTGTTTACCGTATTAACAATTGATGAGCATTAGAACAACATTATTATATCAATAATCAATTAATGTTATAATATTGTGCCAAACTGAGTGTCGAATAACTTTGTAAACAATATTTTTCTAAATCTAAACTGCGCTATTACAAGGTTATGTCAGCGCTTTATATTTGTAGTGCTGTGCCAACAATAACGGGCAATAATAGTATCGTAATCTGTTCTTATACAGTTATACTTTATAAAATAATACGTTTTGTTTTTCTTTTTAAGAATTTGAAAATAATGGTCTATAAGATAACTTTTATTAAATATAAAAATAAAACTACGACCAAACCGAACGCGCATTTGCACCGAAAGTAGCATTTTTATATTTAGGTTGAAAATGGTAACCCCAAATGGCGTTACTAGCATTTTTATACTTAGATTAAAAACGGTAACCCCAAATGGCATTCTGGGCCGCCATTTTGTGACGCTAAAACAGTCGTCTGTTGTCGTTTCGTGCGCATGAACCACGTTCTTCAAGTGTTTTCGATCTGTTTTTATTTGATTACCCAGCTTGCGTTTAATGGACTGTTTCTGCTTTTCAAACTGACATCGGCGCTAAATCGGACTTTGATTGTGTTTTTGTGACTTGGTGCATAATAATACCTAAACGTGGACAAAGATTGAAAAGTGGAGCCCGTGAGTTAATCATCAAGCTGCAAGATTACTTTGAGCGGGAGCGGCAAAATGGCGGACCCCTGGTACCTGTCGAACAAGTACAAGAACGCGTCTCTCAGGCGCTTGGAGTAAGCAAACGTACGATAACAAATATTAATAAAGAAAAGTTCGGCTCTACTGGCATGGAAGATAATATTTTACGTACTCCGAAGAAGAAGCGTAGAACTAAACCTGTGACAGATATTGACACCTTTGACGTCGATGCAATCAGAAATCATGGTTACTATTCCAGAAATGAATATCTCAACAGGAAGAAGCGTTTGGCATCGTTAAGAGAAGCTGGACTGTTTAGCGGGGGTGAACCTGCTTTAACCAAAATCTTAAAATATTATGGTTTTTCGTAAAAAAAAAAGAGACAAAAGAAAAATTTTAATAGAACTATACGACATAATTTTAAAACGGATAAGTTTTTTGAGAGAAGCAAAAAAAAAAGATAACTGGGATAACGTCGTGTTCATTGACGAGACATGGTTAAACGCCAATCACACAGTTTCCCGTTTTTGGACGGATGATACACAAGCGTCAACGTCGAAAGTACCAATGGGTAAGGGGGCCCGTCTGATAATAATATGACACGCAGGTTCTGCAACATAAGGCTTTGTATAGAACGCGTTACTGGCATTTCAATCAAAAACCACAAATGACTACCACGAGAAAATGAATGCCACTACATTTAAAGAGTGGTTCCAGAATGTGCTTTTGCCCAGCCTATCAGAGCCTTCTGTAATATTCATGGATAATGCCTCCTATCACTCGGTTCAGATACAGAAACCACTTACCCAAGCTAATAAAAAAGAAGAAATGGACGTTTGGTTACAAGCAAAATACATTGACGCAAATATGCAGATGCTAAAAGCAGAGCTATTTAAATTAGTTAAAGAAAATAAAGTGGCAAATATGCAATACGAAATCGATGAACTGGCTCTAGAGTACGGTCATTGCATTCTGAGAATTCCACCGTATCATTGCCAATATAAAGCGATTGAGCTAATCTGGGCTCAAATAAAAGATTACGCCACCCGCCACAATTCTTCCCCGCCATTCAGCACGAAAAAGATGATGACCCTATTAAAAGAAGCCTGCGGGAAAGTCACAAGAGATAACTGGGCAAAGGTTGTTGAGAAGACTAAAAATCTGATTGTGGAACATTTTGACCAAGATATCAGGATTGATTCTGTTATTGATAATAATATAATAATATAATTATACTTGTAGGCGAAAATGATGATGAAGACACCACCTCCTCAAGCAAATCGGAGTCTGATTAATATTCTGTATGCACATTCAATTCAATGTACTTTATTGCATAGAAATACAGATTGTAAATGTTACTCTGTTTTGGTTTCCACTTAAATAACTAAAATATAAATTTTAAATGATTCCGCCAATTTAAAACGAAGATAATCTAAAAATTATATGGCGGTTCATTTTGGAGGAACCATTGTGCCCATCACTAGTCGTGACTAACTGATAGGTGTCAGAGACACATTCTCTGAACGGCCACAGTCTAACATGCATATCACAAGTATACAATTTTGCTTACTTTGGGGTTAGATTGAATTGGTGTTACTTGTCCAGGGATATTTATTTATTTATTATTTATTAGCTAGACAGTACTCTAGAAACTATTAAAAGATAACAGTGTTAATTACATAAGAGGGTGTTACTGTTTTTTTTTAAAACTACCTGGCAGGTGTGGAGCTATTTTCTTAGAGAGATTAAGTTATCATCGGGTGAAAACAATGTCTAACAGGGAATATTGACAACATTAACCAAATATAGTTTAGCTGTTTATCAGATCACTTCTTGACAACAAAAAGATAAAATACCTTGGTACAATCAAATGTTGGGCTTCAAACATTTATAACAAAACTCACCTGCTTTAGTCCACGTTGTGTCAGCGCTGAACACTCCATGTATTTAACAGCCCTTATTTTGTTTGCTAGCTTTTGGCCCTGTTCTCTTTTCAGAGGAGACATTCCTTGTTCGGAAAGTAAGCTTAAAGTTTCACGATCATCTCTTAAGTCTATTTTTGTGCCTAGAAAAGAAAACAAACACATTAATTTTTTTATTAATCATAAAAGTAAAGTAAAGTAAAGTCATATCCTATAGATATGTTTATTAACAGTTACTTGAATATGATGTAGAGTAAACAGATATTTTTCTTAAATAAACTTTTGGTGTTTTAGAACATATCATATAATCATTAAATACATTTATAAAATTAAATACTTACCAACCAAAATAATGGGTGCATCAGGACAATGATGTTTTATTTCAGGGTACCATTTTGATGTTACATTTTCATAAGATGACGGGCTAAAGGATAAAATATCATAAGAAAACATTTTTTTAGATTAGGAATATATCACTGCTTCGGTGCAACAAAGTCTCAATTTGGGGTACCATTTTGCATCTTCTCTTTTTCACAATTATTTTCAAAGATTTTAATTTCACATCTCGAAGTTCAAACAAATGTAATAATAAATACTAAAATTTTACTGTGAAATTAAACCTACCATAAAAAATAATCCAGTAATCAGGAAGCAAATTTATAAAAAACTTTAAAATCTGTTCTCTAAATGTGACTTTTATTTAGAGATTTTATTTTATGGTTAAATATGACTTTGTTACTTTGAAGCAGCAATCACAAAAATCAAAATAACATACCTAGTAACACTGAAACATATAAGAAATACATCAGTTTGTGGATAACTTAACGGTCTCAGTCTGTCATAGTCTTCTTGGCCAGCTGTATCCCATAGTCCTAAAGATACTGCAACTCCATCCACAACCATAGGTGCTGAATAATTGTCAAAACTGCAATTACAGATTTTAATAAGATGTGCATGTGTAAAAAAACCTTCCTTTTTATGTGAACATAATAACACCTATAAGTCATTCATGATAAATTGGCACATAGAAAAAGTCGAAAGATTTATATGGGAGACTAATATTTTCTAATAAATTGTCTTCTGTTATTAATAAATATTATATTCAAAGCAATATCTGAAATTCAATTACAGAATAAAAAATACACACTGGAACTCAAGACACTAAACAAAACCTCTTCATAATGGAGACTTTGTTTCATGGATTGGGGAAATACAGAATTTTATTTATAAGCATGTAGAACAGTGAGACTATTCAGTATCTTTTTAGTAATGATTACTGGTTAAAGTGTACATCAAATAGTTGTCAAATGTAACTAAGTATAGTATCTTCACACCCATATCCCCGAAGAGGTAGGCAAAGGCACAACCATGACTAGCCGAAGACACTAAATCCCACAATGTGATAGGTGGCAAGCCTATCGCCAACCGGGCACATTTCCAATCCCAACTGTCATTTTTCCCGACCCCGACCGACCCGGGACCTCGTGCAGTCAAGTCCAACACCTGTTTCGCTAGACCACAGAAGTGTTTTCCATTGTATTTCTGTTGGTGACAGGAGCTAGAAAATATAAAATAAATCATTTGACAGCTATTTGATGTACACTTTATCCAGTATTCATCACTAAAAAGATACTGAATAGTCCCGCTGTTCATATTTTGTCCTTGATCTATACTTTATATTTTTTTCTATACTTTATACAATATTGAAGAAAATCTAGAAAAAAAATCTGGGAAACAACCAGGTAAATATTTGGGGGTGTCTCTGAAACTAAAACACCGTTTTGAAATTCTAGCCTACTACTGGATTGTGGAAAAATTATTTGATCAATTTTGGTTGGAGTTTTTCTTTTCTTACATATTGGTCCAATTTTAAATTGAAACCTTGTGTCATCAAAATTAGTCAAGCAGGTATCAAAAAGGGTCAAAATATTCAATTGAAATTAACTTTTAATTTTTCATTGCATTAAAGCAAAACCAAAAATAGCAGTAATTTATACATAGTGTTCAGTTGACTTGACAACAAAATCATTTAAACGATAAATCTAAAAAACCTAACTCAAATGATTAGAATTATAGTCTCATAATGACCAACGAAGTTCAGCATGGCATACAAGACTACAAAAAAGAGAATGCATATAACCAAAACTCCTTAACAGTAAAAAAATGTTACACTTTACAAGAAATTACATAAATAGTTATTAAACACTAAGATGAACGCATCGTACGTGCTAATATTAGTGGTAATCTTTGAACTTACACTGTCGGGACATATTCGCCTGGGAAACTATCTGTGGTGTATGATATTAACATACAAGTTTTACCAACTGTTCCATCGCCTACCACAACACACTTAATTGGTCTTCCTGAAGACATCTAAAACAGTAGGAAGTCAATAAATAAATAGTCTGACTATGACTCACAATTGGAATCCCAAATTATGTTCACAAACAATCATAAATTTATTGCCTTTTGATGTAGGGTTGTGGTTGTAAGGTTTGAATGTTATTTTAAAAAGCTTTTTCTTTTCTTTTCGATTAAATCGTGTTTTTTTATTATTTAGAAGAAATTCTAAAACAAAAAATATTAATTTATTTATTGAAAAATGGATGATGGTTGCTGACACAGACTACTTAGAGATACTTGGTTGCTGACTGATGAAACAGATTAAAAACTGTCATTTAGGTACATTACCTAGTCTACTTATTTTATTTTATTTAGTACTTTCCTTTTACGAGTTGGCTGGAAGAAATTTCTTTTATTAGAGATAAGCTCGCCTTTTGTACTTTGTTTTTCTTTTTACTTTCAAGTATTTTTTGTATCTAATATCAGTTGTGTACAATAAAGAGTTAATATATATATTACCTACTTATGCTGCCAGTGCAATCTTTTACATTAGTAAGGTAAAAAAGCCGTGTTTCTAATACTAGATATACACGTTTACCGGTTGCAAAAAACTATAAGCCTATAAACATTCTTAGATAAACGAGATGATCCAAACTGCGATATCCACAAGTTTGCAAGGATGTTAGTGTGATTGAAAAAGCAAACATGATGGACATCCAGGGGGGCTATTCAGTATCTTTTGATGATCACTGGGTAAAGTGTACATCTAATAGCTGTCAAATGACGTGTTTTGTATTTGCTGTCTCCATTGTCTCAGATAGAACCAGGCAGTTATATTTAATCACCGATGAACACTTTACCCAGTGATCATCATTAAAAAGATACTGAATAACCCCACAGCTAATAATATTTGGTTTAACTTCTTTTCATTACAAAAAAAGGGAAAATAAAAGTAAATACCAAATTTGGCAAAGAAGATAGATTATAATATGATTATCATTTAAATTTCACTAAGAATTCTTTAACAGGATTCTTTATAATTTCGCTTAAATGATGCCATGATTTGGCTAATTTTTTATCCCTATGCTCTTTGTCTTTGGTAATCCAAATGCTAGGTATTGCTTAGTAGCTTTTTATAAAGAATATATTTTCATCGTTAGACAAACACATTTTCATTAATTAAAAATACGTAAGGCACAACTCAATAAACATGTAGACGCGTGGCAATCGCTTGCAGTAAATTCCATTCGATTTGTTTCAAAAACTGACACTCGGTCGGATCGGGTACAAATCCTGACAATCCTATATAAACTCAGCCATACACCCTATTCACACGATTGCGTTTGTAATAGTTTGGCAAGGATGCGATCCTATCATACAGCTTATGGAATGAAATTGCGGGCTGGTGTCTCCCTTTGTTTGAAAAAAGAACAACAGTTGCGTATGGAATAGTGATACATTTTTAGAATTTATTTCTGATTGAGCCAGCTAAGCGAGTGTATGTCTTTGTGTTCAGATGGGGTCGCGGTTGTATGTTTGTATATTTTTATGTTTTTATGTGTGTTCGATAACTTATGTAGTTTTGATCCAATCTTCATGAAATTTGGTGGGTGTATAGATATGTTTAATACATTTTTTGAGTTCAAACATGGAAGAAATCAGGTGGGGGTTAGATAAGGAGACCTAAGGGACAATCAATTTCGGACAATAAATCTTGAACAATTATTTTGAAAAAGGGCTTGATTAAAGCATTTCAAACCGTTTTTTATATTTTCTGTTGTACATAGTTTTTGAGTAATAGGCAAAAAAAAGAAATCTGTTGTACTCTATTTACTTAAAAAAATAACAGTTACATTGACAAAGACAATGGCAATTAATGATATTAACTGTGATTGCATAATGGTGATTATGCATGACCATAGATGCATGACACTATTTCCTTCTTTGATAAGAAATTAAATTGCCCCTAAAATTCCTACTTATTGTAATGATATTCCACGCGTTTATAAGTGTTCTTTGTAAGTATTTTGTATCGAATGAACGATATTGTGGATTTTGAAATTTTATTGGCAATTTGTTTTTTTAACAAGAAATTAAAAGTGATCAAATATTAAAAATTTAAAAATTCCCGCTACTATAAGTTTTTGTTTGTTATACCTACATGGCACCACTATCGCGAAATTGTGTAAGGCTATGATTGACCTAGGAGTTTCCATGCCATCTCGAGAGAAAAGATGGTCGAAGTTTTTTCATAATTGTTGAAATTCGTGTTTATATTGAGTAAAATTAGTCAATTTTGGTAGTATTTTGTTCAGTGAAAGCGCACAATAGTGAAATAATCATGAAGAAATTAGCGTATAGTGTATTACCTCGTTGCTGCCAAATTTCACTATATGAGCTTGAGTAATGAGGCCACCGCTTTACTCAAGACCCGATATGACTTTTATTGACGACTTGTAACTTATTTTGAATAATTGAAATCCGATTTTGGTAAATCGGTCAACTTGATGCAAATTTCTACTTGACTAATGGCAAAATGCTAACGCGAATGCCAAAAACTAAAGGGAGAGTAGACCACGAGTAGACGTACATACAACTTTTTTTATTAGTTAATTTGCCCCTTTCTGAGACCGGCTAAGGCGACTTTTATGCCATGCTGCCACGTCATTCGTAGAAATTAATTCTTATTAACAATCATTAGTCACTATGTACAAAGCCATGTCAGGATCTTGAGTAAAGCGTTGGTCACTTTAATCAAGCTCATTTTGTGAGATTTGACAGCCACGAGGAAATACACGATGCAATACATTCTTAACAGTGTTACAAGAATTGATCTATATCAATAATAACAGGATTGTCAAGCATGATAAAAATTAAGTTTCCCAACAAGATCTATTCGGAAAATCGATAATCTTTGTTAGCAACTTGAACGTCAGCGTTGCAAGCTGCCAAGCTCCTCGTATGTCCGAGCGCAAACGAGCTTTACGCGACTAAAAACCACATAAACGTTCCTTGGTAAAAACGTTTGTGAAACGAAAAGTTAATTATGGATTTTCAAATAAAAGTATGTTTGTGAACGTCAGTGTACATAATATGAAATTCAATAATAATACATGTTTCAAATATCCATCTTGAAACTCAATAATAATATTTAAATTTCAATAATGTTATTTTTCCATTTAGCTGATGAAATTATTTTTTGTGACTATTGAGTACTTTTTATGACATAAATCAATAATTGTAAATCAAATAGAGTGTTTTTGGTTCAAGGTGACATAAAAACATATATATTTGAAACATGAGAAGTCTAAGAAATTAATTGAACATGTTTTGTTCAATTAATTGATGACCATTAAATGCGCAAAATGGCTGTTTGAGACTGTTCGACAAATATTGAACATTATTTTACAGTCATATTAGATTATATTTTGTACTAACGGCCCGCTCCGGCTTCGCAATGTTATAAAACGTACATATAAATCTTCCTATTCAATCACTTTATCTATTAAAAAAAACACATCAAAATCCGTTGCGTAGTTTTGAAGATTTAAGCATACAAATGGACAGAGGAAGCGATGTAGTTTTTTACTATGTAGTGATATACATTTGCATAATTTGTGAATTGTATCATACAAAATAATTAACTTAATTTTGTAGGATACCATTCACAAAACATTTTTTAATACGAGCACAAAAATTAGAAGTACATGTCCTCTTTAGACAACAAAGGTGTGATTTATGCGTTGCCAACCTAAGACCGGGACGTTAAGATCAATATTTAAATCTACCAGCTACCCTACGCTCTAGGCCGGAACATGGCAGAGTCATTATGGCGGTAGGGATAGGCAAGGCGGAGGATCCCTACCTGGGAAAGTTACTGCATAACACTTTACCACCAGTGGTCTTGTTGGTAATGACATATATTTCAACCTGTGCTCACCTCTTACAAGCTTCCTGACAGAAAGGCAGATGGTCTTCTCTACTCGTGGAATCCGGACAAACATGGGGAATTCTGGTATTTATTTAAGTATGTCAATGTATTAGAATCGTTGACTAACACCTATTATAAAAGCATATAAATTGCTTATTACTTTAGGGGTTAGATTCAATTTGTGTAAGTCTTTGAGGGATATTTATTTATAGTTATATAAAACTTTCATTTGAATCACTTAAACCTATCTATCTATTAACAAAAACCGCATAAAAATCTGTTGTGCAGTTTTAAAGACATACATAGAGAAATACAGCAAAAATCAACTTTGTTTTATACATACTGTGTAGTGATTATTAGTGTTACACGATGCCAAATACTTAACCCATCAGCAGGTAATAATAAAACATTAATTATTAAAGTAAGGTTGCAAGCGGCTGGTGATCGTGAATTGTGGCGCTGTTTGGGGGAGGCCTATTTCTAGCAGTGGACGTCCTCCGGCTGATGATGACGATCATGAATTATTAAATATTGTAACTGCACTCTGTTATACCTACATATTACGTTTATTCTAAGTTTATAATTTTAGTATGAAATATGTTACTGAAATATGTATTGCCCGAGTTTTTGATTACGTATGGAAGTTATTTAGGTCTCCCAAGGGAATCTTATACTTACTCTAGCAGACCGGGGTACTCCAAAAGAAGAGACCTCATTTCCAGTAATTGGGGTGGGTAGGGATTTTATTACAAATAATTACGTTAATTTTAGTTTATTGTTTTCTTAATTATTCGGTTACTTTTTGAACAGTTTATTATAAAAACAGTATAACTACTGTAACTGAAATAACAAATTATTTCTAAAGGCGACACAAAAATCTTAAAAAAAGGATATAAAAAACAATAATCCCACAAAAAACAATCATTTACTTTAACCAAAACATCTATAGGTCATAGGCGGTCTTACTACTTAATGTCGTTTGACCATCCCTTTTGTGTACAATAGACAACCGTTTTTCAAACCGTTAGTGATAACATTGATTCACAATTGGTCATGGCATTTTATGACCTGTTAATATATTTTAAAGTTATGCCGTGTAAAATACTTTACGCTGCTTTTCTAATAAGTCTGATATACTTATGTATAAGTATACACATATTTATGTATGTCTCATATAAAACACGACAGAACGGAACATGACAGAGTTGTTCTGGGGGTAGGAATAGGTAAGGTGGTTGATCTCTATCAGGGCAAATTGATACACAGCATTCTACTACCAGTTGTCTAGTTGCAAATGAATTTTATAAATTGTTGGTGTACGTCATGGTGTACATCAGAAATGCCAGAAAAAACTTAAAAATATACAAATAAAAGTATAAAGGGCAGGCTTATCTCTTAAAAAAGAAACAATTGTGGTGCATAGAAAATAGGGAGGAGATTCGTTCTTTAGGGTAGATATTTACTATTATAGGTTCTATACTTCTTATCGTCGGTGCTTGGTGGAATTCCATTCTTGATGCAATTTATTTAGAAACACTTGTACTTTCCACAATATATATTACATTTTAATGGTAATACAGTCAAACATACAAATTATAAAGTAATATGTACCTTGCTAAAGAGTATTTATATTCCTTAATATGTACTATGTAGTCAAATAGATAATAAATGTTAATAGCCACTTTTCTTATTATTTTCTTTAATATGGTATAGCATGTAATATTATGTATTAAAATCGCTGGCGATGGTTGACTAGCACGTACCTACTGCGAACATCTTTAATCCGTAAAAGTATCATCCTATAGTCTGGTGAAGTTATGAAAACCACCAGGTTAGCCATTTCAAAAAAAGCAGTATCATCTTACCCAGCGAACGTTGTACCTCTTTAATTTGGAGACGTAGGTACCATAAGCAGCTCCATTCCATCTACTAAGTCTAATTGTGTTTTCAAACCTTCCAGGAATGTATTGAAATATACATACAAAGTTTCCACCAAATCTGTAGAGCCCTTTAGAAGTTAAATGATAGACGAACAGAAGAATTATACATAGGTATATGTGCAATCTTACACTTACATGATACTCGAAGAAAAATTCAAACTTTGAGCTGGTATTGGCGAATATCTTCGAATGTCATAAACTGCTGGGTCAATTTGTGAGCGTAATACTAGAACCATAGACAAAGTTGCCACTGGCAGTAGGAGTTCGATGAGGGTCTGAATACGGTGACGCCATTGCTGTAGGAAATTCTTCCACATCAAAAGCCTGAACTTAGTAAAGGCATTGGCTGGCATTGGCTCATATCTTGCCCTCATTTCTAAAAAAATATCGTTAGGATAATGTATATTTTGGTAAATACCCGTCTTCGATTTAAATAATAAGAAAATCATCTACGGACACTATTCTACAAAGGAGCCCGGACCAACACCAAAAAAACCACAATTTGAGTTGACAGACTCGGGTATTGTATCCGAGACTTTATGTAGTCAACCCCGTTACTGAACCAATACCGGATATCGAAGTCTAACAAAAGTACGAATTATTAGGTATAAATATCGCTCCTGTAGTATAACGGTCCGGCATCAAACTTGACTTCTTGAGATCTTGGGCTCGATTCCCGAGTCAGCCACAAAGAAAAGAAAATTTATTTATTTCCAATTTTTTAATAAAACTTACATACATATCTTCACGCCAAGTCCCTTACGGGGTAGGCAGAGAGTATCGAGTGCCAGACCTCACGATCCTGACAAACCTGTCTTGCTTCCTTAATAAAATAAATCTTCTTGTCTTTTTAATAAAACTAATGTTGCTCCGGTTGGGTATGTGCCCGGTTGGCGATAGGCTTACCACCTATCACATTATGGGACTTAGTGTCTTCGGCTAGTCGTGGGTGCCCAAGTTGTGCCTCTGCCTACGTCTTCGGGGATATGGGTGCAAAGATACTTTTTTTTGAAGTAAAAACTTCTTTACATTTACTATTACATTGTAATGCATTACAGGAAATGGCAAAATTTTTTAAAAATCTTCAGGCATATCCTAAATATTGTTCCCAATTATTATAAGGCGAACATGTGCTAAAGCAAGCGAAACAATGACACACATTATAAACCACCACAAAAACTGGAAGCAGAAATGCAGCTAAATAAAAAAAAAACGTGTAATCCCGTCTAAACAAACATCACACGTGTAAATGTTAAAGGTTACTCAAGCATTTAGATTTCGAATACTGTGTTTCACATTACATATTCTCGACGAATTTCTTAAAATGTGAATAAAATCAATATGTTCAATGCATTTAATTATTCTAGTATAGTACATCAGGATCCTGTTTCTCGTATAGACGTATTTTCACACTTAATACATACATTATCTTTGCATGTGTGTGTGCTGCTATAGGCTGTACTACCAAAAAATTAATATATGTACAAGTGTTATTAAAATATTGTTATTTATAATATATTCGGTATATTTTAATAAAAAGTTCATTATTCAATTATTTAGGTAATTGCTGATTTTTCATATTATTTATTTGACTTAACCGGTCACACAGACTTGCAAGTTTGTTTGAAATCCGAAGCCGCCATTATTATAAATACTTTAATTGATTCGTGACGATGTTTTGTGTTAAGTGAGTTGTGATTTCGCCGCATTATTCCAATTTAAAGATTACGGTGTTTTTGCCGGTCTCAAATTGGTGAATTTTGTTTAAAATGTCCGTAAACGATCATACAAAAATGCCAAATGAAGACCTAACCTGCTCATACTGTTTTCTTAATTAAGAATTAAAAATAAAATTAAGAATTAAATTGTTAAAAAACATTTTCTATTTTATTTGTTATTTACTTTGCATGACATAATTGCCTTATTTCATAATGGCCCATAAAATTTCTACTTATTGGAGTGTTATTGTTCCCTTCGCGTATTTAAGTGTTTTTTGTAAGTTGAATTAACGATATTGTGTTTTCTAAATTTTAGTGGCAATTTGTTTTTTTTATCAAGAAATTAAAAAGTAATTAAATATTTAAATATTAAATATAAAAATAAACCCGTTCCTAGTAGTTTTCGTTTGCTATACCTACGGGGCGCCACTGTCTCGTAGCTGTGTAAGGCTATGGTTGCATTTATTGTATATATAGTTATAATTCTTCTCTGTGAGTCTCGTATTGTTCTGTGCGCTCAAAGTACTTTGAAAGTACGGGGGTTAGATATTTTGTTTGCTTACTGTAGATCAGTATACACTATAGAACGATAATAATAGGCATGCATGCTCACGCAACTTCGCTACATTAATCGAGAGGGGGCCCTCTTGCCCTGTACATATTATACAGCTATATTATTATACTCTATGATGTCATTAGTCATATCATATGAAAGGATTGGCGGGAACGGTCGGAGGGGGAAGGCGCGCTTTTGGAGGGTTCCCTCCAATCTTTAAGCTAAAAATGTGTAATATAATGTAAAAATGTATAATTTGTAAATTAATTAAAGTGTAAATATTACTTAGTTGTGTATAAATGTGATTTAGTAAATAAACTATACTAGTGAAAGACTATTGTAGAGTTTTATCACGACAGAAGAGGCAGAGGCCTGAACAAGAAAGAAATTTGAAGACGAAACTAGAAAAAGACATGAAATATTAAGATATGAGTTTATTACATAATATAAGACTAGTATAAAATATAGAGGTAAAAAAAATAATATTAAAATACTTTTTGCACTGTCGTAGAAGTTTTGGCGCCAACATGAAAGAAGATGATTTTGGTGTTCAGAATTTTAGTTTTATAATTTGTGTGAAAATAATCGTAATTTAAGGATGTGACAAATTAACGGAGAAACATCATATGTAAACTTCAAGAAATTAAAACTAAAGACGTATTGAAGGACTCAATAAGCTTTGTCTTAGTGAAGGAAATGACTTTTAAAAAGGGGAAGACAATGTTTTAAGAAACTGAAGAAATGAATTTAAAATTTTAATATGAAAAAGAATTTATTATTACGGAAGACGTGGCAGCATGGCCTAAAGGTTTTAGCCGGCCCCAGAAAGGGGCAAAAATTAACTTAAAAAAAAGGGAGTTTTGGCGCCATCGTGAATGAAGATGGTGGTATTTTTTCACAATTATTGAATTTAGTGTAAAATATGTGTAAAATTGGTTAATTTAGGTGGGAATTAGTTTGATTTTGTTCAGTGAAAGTGCACTAATGAAATAATCATGA
>NJDC01000086.1:130564-145869 GCA_002245475.1 Calephelis virginiensis
TTGCCTTTCCCCGACTGGGATAAAATTAAAAAACAACAATAAAAAAAAGTCATATCATATATTTATGTGTCATATTTGACAATTGACATTGTTGATTCATTAGTCTTGGTCTACGAATTATTTTGTATTTTTTAATATTTTATTTGCTTGACTTTTGTGATTATTTTAAAATTAAATGTTGTATGTGGTTTTAATCAATTAGTATTTTGTTGAAGTTTTATTTGGAATAAGTTCTTTAGTATAACTTTTACATTTAATTTAATTTCTTGGAAGTTGACTAAAGTAGCAGATAGTGGCTCGTGATAAAAATTGTAAGTGTCGCTTTGTTTCTGGAAAAATGATATTAGGCTTCAGTAATTTTTAAAAAGAGTGCAGTCAACTCAACATATACAGCTGCAAGTCGTATCGTAATCAACAGTATTTATAATTTATGTATTTTCGTGTTTAGATGAGTGAGTCATGCGTAGAGACACCCGAGGCGCCGGCTTGGTTGTCCAAACTAGAAAGCCAAAGGGAAAAACTGAGCAAAGCACGACTTGGCCATGATAGTGGTGCTGGAGCACCTTGCAATTCTTGTGGTAAGGAAATAGTCCTCAATTATGTAGTCTTTGTACCTAATTGTTAAATATGTACATAGTAAGCATTCCCTAGAAATGTTATTCTATTAAAATGATAATACCTAAAAAATATAAGTACTAAGTAAGGAATCTTAAATATTTAATTGAACTACTCAGTACTAATAGTAATTAAATCATCAAAATTAATAGAACAGAATGAGTTAGTGAATTGATTGAATTCAGTTCTTTTTAACTTCCAATGGTCGAAGAGGAGTGTTATTAGTTTATTGTATCTCTGTGTGTGTCTGTGGAATTTTAACTACTGAACAAGTTGTCCAATTTTGAAACAGATGTTTTTGTTTGGAAGCATGTCAGCTTCCAGCTTGAGATGATTCTTTAGCTACAATACTGATTGTTTTTGTGAGGGGTTATTTTAGAGTTTTAATTTCATGATAATTTATTTGTAATACATTATGAAATACAGTGCAAAACTCAATAGTATTCATGTTTATTAGGGGCTAGGATAGTAAAGCAACAAAATAAATGTACACAGCTGCACAATTTTTACTAACTTTGGCAACTTAACAAATATGTACATACTTTTTATGACTTATTTGTTGTTGTTGTTGTTGAGAGTAGGTGTAAAGCTATATAGTGTGTATCATTGAATGGAAGACAAGCTAAACTAACCACAGCCAAGTGATTGCAACACTTTAGAGAGTTTGTAGTTAAATCAAGTGACATCAAATTTTAATTTAACTATTGTTATTTTGACAGGGCCAACATGTCCAGGCTTAGATTTACACTTCTGGAGAAAAGTGTGCAGAGCATGTCACTGCAGCAAAGATGTTCATGATGTTCAGGACGATGATCTATCAGGGTGGGCTCAGTTTGAGTTACTTGGTACTGCCAAACCTAAAAAAGGGTCATGTGAGTATCTATTTCTTACATTAATATTCCTAGGGGATGTCATTATGCAATAAAGGTATTTTCCGTAACTATGCTATATATAGATATATGTATATAAATTACAATGGCTGTTGCCCAGATTGCTGTTACGATTTTGCATATTTATTTTGCATTTCATAACGTTGGAAAATGTTTCTGCTTGTTTGGCATTTGATACAAAAAAATAAAGGAAAATCTTCAAATATAATAAAACTGTAGAAGAAAATTAACTTGAAGATATTTAAAAAAAAAACACAACAAATTTTAAGCATTTTTTGATTTTTTTCTGTCTGTCTCTTAACTGCAATTCACACTAAATTTATTAAACCAATTGTACCTGACTTTTACTTTTTATACCATTTACTATGATTGGGTATGTCGTGATTGACTTGTCTCTCAACAAAACCTCTTTAACTTTAGATTAAAAAAGATACCATTTACTAAAGGAGTTCCCATAGGAGCAAGAGGAGTAGAAGTCAAAATGTAATTTGGGCTATAAATTATTAAAGTGTATTCTTTTTTGTTCTGTAGTATGTGCTTAATGTGCCTCATACTTTTTTTCAAGTTACAAGTTTTGTAATTATGAAATTAGAGATATAGGTAACAACTCTCAGTACAAGTGACTAAATAATCCTGAATGTAGAGAAACATTTGAATTTGAGAGTCATCCTAAGTTTGTGTATGTCTTTGTAATTAATTATTGTTGTTGATTTACTATAATTTAAATTGGGTAAATATTTACTGTGAAAATGAAGTTGCTCTTAGTACTAGTTAATAATAAAATAGTATGACTCATAGCCAGGACACAAGTTGACAATCTTTTATATTGTTACTTTGCTTTTTAATTTTAGTTACTCTCAGCACAATATTATGAGTGATGAGATGACTAATAAATTTAAATTTTGCTTGCATACTAGTGGTCGTCAGCACACTCGTCAGGTAACTTCTTATACATGAACTTTTGGTTACAGACTTTCCTGCATATTAGTACTGTCGCTTATAATGTACCATGGCAAATTAAAATAATTTTATTGCAATATTACATGTGGTGATTGTCAATTAAATTAGAAATGTTATCTGATTGTGTGAAACCAGCATTTTTTATGTATTTATATAAACTTTTTGAAAATTAATGAGTATCAATAGCCAATACTAATTAATAAAATGGCCGTAGTACATAATGCCAAAATAGAAATTTATTATCATTGTTAAATAACCAATTATCTATGTTGAAATATAACTGCTTGTTGGGCCTATTCACTAAACATTATCTGTCTTACTGCAAAAAAAAAAAAAACTTGTTGAACACATTAAACTAAAATTGGATTCCCAACCAATAAAATGTTGCCACATCCTCCAAGTGCAGCATGTTATTGCTTGGATGATAGTTTAAGACAGTGTTTAGTTAAACAGGTGTATCAAATGCAATCCGAAATTTCTCTAAAATCACTATGTTAAAACTTAGTTTTGGGTTTACAATACCTAATTCTCAAGGCATCTTGGCGATTGCTTTCAAAACTGTTACTTTACTTACTTTCCTGTGTATCATCAACCTTCTAACAAGTATTGATATTAATTGAATTTAATTGAATTGGAAAGAGTACAAAGACTAATCCTGAAAGTAGCCACCTAACTCCACCGACCAAATGCGAGGCTTAGGTTCATTCACACAGGTTCAGGGTTTTATGATGAACATAGATGTTCATATTTCCTTGTTTGAGTGTTTATTAAATTTATATTTATTTAAACATCTTTACATTAGTATTATTGACTAACATCCATAAGACGAGCACATAATTTGCTTACTTTAGGGTTAGACCAATTTATGTAATTTGTGCTGGAATATTTATTAAAAATATAGAGATGGTTAATATATTTTTTAAACAGTGCTTATCAAGTCCCTGGAGTAATTTGCAAATGATGCAAAAGTGAGGTTGCATAAAAATTGCAAGTGAAATTTATATAGCACTTGTAGATGGTTTTTTGTTATCTTCAGTGATATCTGATTTACACTCAGGGGCACAATTAACCATCCACTCCTCTAAAACTCCTTATTGTTTGCTCATGTTAACTTACCCTTTAAGTACTCGGCGTAACTTTGCAAGTGGGTATGTCTGCGATAAAGAAAACAATCATACCCGCATTTTGTTTACTTTTGTGGATTTTATTTAACAATTTTGAGTTTATTTAGAATTTGACCATAGAACAATTATAGTACTCCGACAAGAAATTCGAATACATACAAATACTGTAGGATCAAAATGTCTTACAGCGCCATCTCTTGGTGGTCACAAACATAAGTAGATTTTGTAGGGTATCCGACCCTCCCTACCATTGTTTTCATTGGAATGTTTTGGAAATAACAAGATCAAACTAAAATTTCAATGATATACATGTTGTAATGTATTAATTAATAAACACAGAAATAGTAAGCTGTATATTATCAAAATTTAAGTTTTATCAGTAAATTAAAAACAACAACATACTAGAACACTTTTTATTATTACTCGAATTTTAAACAAATCATTCTTCTATTACAGACATTATATTACATCTTTTACGTACTGGGAAATGATACAAACAAAGCTTATATATGGTTTCTTTCGACATTGTTACAAACACAAAAATTATTTCACTATCTCATTTCTCTATGTATATAAGTATCGTTAAACTTTTATTCCATAATGGAGGAATCAGAGCTATACTTGAAAAATATGGAAAAGCACTTCAATACGCTAGAATCACAAGAAAATATAGATATTGCGTAGGTACTAGGTACACAAATTCACCATTTTACCTAAATTCCACAAATTCTAAACTTCGAACCATAAACCATAGATTCGTTTGTTTTTTGGTCTTAGCACAATTGTTATGTCACTTTGAAATTTGAAAACATATTAACACATTTTATTATGGTGATCAATTTGTTTCTGTTTTATTGTGTACTTAATTTTTGTCACACATACTATAGTTTCAGAAATTACTGCCAATCAAGAGAATATTTAATCAGTTTCCATATTTTAGTTTTTCTTTAGTTGTTTAATCTTTTTACCTCGAGTTTAATTAATCTAATTAAGTGAGAAGTTATTATATCATCTTAATAAAAAAATAAATGTTGAAAAAAACAACAAAAAGAATACATTTTTATTGGAAATAATTTCTGAATCGTAATTCATTACACACTGTTTGTAGCGTAAGTCAGGTTATTTTTTTTTTTTTGAAAACTCATTGGTGATGAACAAGAAACGCATTTGTATCGTGAACATACTACTGGTTACTAGCAGTGATTATTAATATTAATAATTTCTGGTATTGGTATCATCGGCTAACATCAATAAAACAAGCATACAATTTTGGATAGTTTGGGGTTAGACCCATTTGTATAATTCTTCTGAGAATCAGTATTTATTTATGGACATGGAGATTTGCCTGTGATTTTTTTCTCAACTTTTTAAAATCGTTTCCGAATCTGGCAACATAGCTTTATTTTGTATTAAATTTACTCCATCTCGCGGGTTCAATAGCAAACAATGAAACAGTCTAGTGGTATGTAAATATTGTCGACCTCACCTGAATTTGACTTCCTAGCCGCATACTATTGTGGGTGATACAGTTGTTTCGAAACGTCGTATTAGCAATTTTTCAATTAAAACCAAAGTGTCAGGTTGACATTTTAATACCAAAAAAATGGCCATTGGACGCAGCTGGAGCAGCCAGGGCTGTAGCATTTGCCGACGTTGGGCTTAGCCAACGTCGCATAGGCCGAATGCTTGGATGTTCACGAACCACTATACAAGATGCTACCCGACGTCACAGAGAAACCGGTTCCTACACAAGAAGGCCAGGCCAAGGTCGTAGAAGTTGTACATCAGAGAGAGATGACCGTTACATCATCTCGAACATTCTACGAAATCGATTTACAACTGCTTCTGAGGCTCGTAACCGATTTTATGAAGTACGAAATGTAAGTGTGAGCTTAAGAACAATAAGAATAAGGTTAGCAGAGAGGGACCTGAGAGCATTTCGATCAGTTCGAGTCCCAGAAGTGACAGCAACTCACAGAAGAGCGAGACTTCTATTTGCTCAAGAATATTCCAATTGGACTTCAGAACAATGGAAGGCAGTTTTGTCTGATGAATCAAAAATTGGTCTACGAGGTCCTGATGGACGTCAGCGCGTGTATAGACGTCGCGGTGAAAAGTTTGCTCAATGTGCTGTGGTTGAAACAGTGGGTTATCGAGGAGGGTCAGTAATGGTTTGGGGTGGCATTTGTTACGATGCTCGCACAGAACTTGTCGTCTTTGATAGGGGCAGCGTTAATGCTGACAGATATGTGACAGAGATCCAAGAACCACATGTGATTCCTTTTGCGCCATTTATAGGGGATGATTTTGTCTTAATTCATGACAACGCATGTGCACACACCGCAAGATTAGTCACTGAATACTTAAATGATGTGAATATTTACTGATTACTATGGCCAGCTAGGAGTCCCGACTTGAATCCGATTGAACATGTATGCGACAATTTAAAAAAGTCGGATTCTGAAACATACACCAGCTCTTACAACCATCAGGTAGTTAAAAGCTGCTGCTGTTGAGGAGTGGGAGAACATTCAACAAAGTGACATTTAAGACATAATGGATGGGCTTCCAAATCGGTTGCAAGAGGTCATTAGGGCCAGAGGAGGAAATACACATTATTAATTCTTTAATTTACACTCCATTATTTTTTAAGAACCACTTTTAAAATTTTATTTTTTTGTGAGAAAACTTCATATTCTCATTTTTTTTCATTTTATTTTAATGAAACCATTTTACAATTTACAGATATTTTATTTTTCTTTGTAAAGGTTCACCCAATGTTATATTATAACAAAATTAATTAAATTATGATAACAAATTTAAGAAACTGACAAAATGTAGGTGGACGGTTAAATGTGCCCCTGAGTGTTTAAGAGGCTGCACAGTCTAAGGTCCTTTCTCGTTTTGGTAAATGTGAATTCACTGAATATTTATGCTATATTACAGTGCCACTGATCAAGATTCGTGGGGTGACAGATCAGCCAGTGAAACTTGACTGGGTCCCACCAAATGCATCTACTGAGTTGGTATGTATAAATTAATATTTAAAATTTATTCAATTGTTTACTCAAATTGATCATATGAGTTTACTTAGAATATCCGCGATAAGATATAGAATCAGAATTAGTAGTTTATTTATCTGATTACATTTATTGTTGTATAGAACTATCTCTTATCAATATCTACTGTTAGTGTAAGAGGTAAAATTTTGTTCGCCGGTTTATCCTACTAATATTATAAATGCGATAGTTTGTATGTTTGTTTGTTACTTGTACACGCAAAAACTGCTGAACTGATTTTCATGAAATTTAGTACACACATAGAGGGTAACTTGGATTAACTCTAAAGTATAGTTTTTATCTGAAAAAAATATTTACCACGCGGGCAACACCGCGGGTAATTGATAGTAGTTAGTATTTTTAAAAATATTTCTTATTTTTATTTATTGATGTTGATAATGGGATTTGATGAATCCATCGTTTCCGAGTTGTAATTTAGTGATTAAGGTTACTGGACTATTTAACCAGATGCTGTGCAGTAGTTTGTCTGGATCGGTATGATGATGTTTTCTCCGTGTGGAATAGACCATCTGCCTTCCTGCCAGGCAGCTCGTAAAAGGCGAGCATAGACTTGCTCGGATTGGTTAGTGGTTGCCGTTGACGCGTTCCTGTTTGGAGGATAAGGTAATCCGTCTGGTTGTTTGGCTTGAACATGTCAGGTGTCCGAGTACATGTCGTGCCTGGGCTCGCTGGCGCCGGTGTCGGGCTCGGCGGCGGCCAGACGGCGCCGCGCGCAGCTCCGCACGCAGCTGCCGCCGCACGACGTGGCGCCCGCCGCCCGCCACCACGCCGACGACCGCGAGAAGACCGAACACACGGTGACTCTTTTCACTCATTTTAAACCTATTCCTTGTTACCTTGCAACTGATTAGCTCAACATTTACGGGGAGGTAAATCCTTTTTTTCATTTTCCCATACAAACTACGTACGTGGCGAAGTATAACGCAATAGCTACTATAAAATAAAGTTAAACATTAAACATACAAATTTTTTTGTTTATAACTTTTGCATTTTCTATCGGGCTGGCTTGGGACTACTCTTTAAACTTTCTAAATAATATTCGAATCGAATAATACCTAATTACACCGTAATTTTCGAAGAATATAAAAAAATAACCAAAAGAGTACATGTTAACCAAAGTACTCAGTAAAGGTAGTCAACATTTGTTTGTTTATTATTATTGTTCTTTATCATAGATAGGTTATTAAAGTAGAACATAAGATTAAGCATTACGTATTAAAATTCCTTTTATTCACCAATCAAAACTACACTAACTAAAAGTCTAGTTGTGCGACATCATACCTGGATATCATTTTAAGGACCGTTTTGTCTCAAGCCTATTTCAATTTTGATTAAATGTTAACTGTGACCCCTTTGTTTTTACTAATAAAACTTACGCGCCCTTTGATCTTGTGTGAAACTTTATTTTTGCTAACAAAAAGTGAAGTTACACACCAGATCAACGGGCGCGTAAGTTTTATTAGTGTCAACTATTTCAATGGGTACCACGTCGCGATTTGATCATTCTTTTTTCGGAAGAAAGCTAATTATTCCGAAATGGTCCCAAATAAATATTATCAACATCCTACTAGTAGTGTTATACTTAATAACGAATGAATTTTCATTTGTGTTTGTTAATCGAAACATTTTTGAATTTTTAGGAAGTAGGTATATTATTAAGTATTGAGGTTTAACCTCCTGGCCTCGGTTAGCAACGCAAGACCACCAACTTTGGTGTTTAGGCGGCGTAAAGGCAAGTTTAAATAAATAAATAAACATCCCTAGACAAGTCACACAAATTGAATCTAACCCCAAAGTAAGAAAATTATGTTTGTGTTATGATTAGTAGATTCCCCGTTTGGAGAGCCAATGATTAGTCCGAGTATTTCTTGTTTGTTTAAGCTGCTATACGTTCTAAATATAACGAATCGTCTTTTCGAGTATCTAAAACTAGACGAACGACGAATAATTGACAATAATATATAAGTATACTAACGGCTCACAAAATTCTTTGAACAAGTTTGGAAACCGAACCACAAATAAATTTTGCTCTATAGAGAAGAATCGTAAACTTTCACAAAATCACACCTATTGACAATCTCCGGAAAGATTAATTCCATAAATTCCTTTTGAAAGAATGCTTACAGAAAACAAAATGTGGGTAATCAACTTTTTGTATTAAGTATGAAAACATTTTTGAAAAACGCGATGGTTTACCTTTTTCTATCAAGTCAAATTTATTTAATCGTGTTTCGATTTCCAGACGTATTTAAAGAATTTTGTGAACTATTAGTAGACATAAAAAGTTATTGGCAATTATCCGTACTCGAAGTTATCCTCACAAATACCTAAAATGGGTTTTAGTTATTTGTGAGGATTCGTCATATTTGGGATGTATAGAGCTTAAGCCTTTGTGATTAGTATTTTAAAGTCTGTTTTATTTTTTGCGAATGCGACACTCACAATTAACACTAAGGCGCAGGACAAATACAAAAGGCGCCGGCGAGGGCGAGGTGCGACACTTTTTTGATTTTCATACAAAATTCATTAAAGAGTTTGGGCCCGCGCCGCATCGTCTCAGTATGTCTCACTTCCCACTTCTTCTATACATTTTGTATGAAAATCAAAGAAGTGGCGCAACTCGCCCTCGCCTGACGCCTCTTGTATTTGTCCTGCGCCAAATAATGCGAACGGTGCCTTGTAGTTCACCATAATGACTATGCGAGAGATGATAAATCAAGAATATACTATAGCCACTTGTGGTGTCTGTAGTCACATTGTATTCCTTACTACCAGGAAATTCGACTGCTTATTTGCTCTACATTGTTAATTCAATATTTAGACTTAAAACGCTTTATGTTCCAGGAATACATAACAAGAATCAAAGATCATGTAGTGGGAATGGGAAATGTGGTTCGTGTGGGCCCTCTCCAAAGTGGAGAAGTTTACTCTGTAGAAAATAGCAAGACCCATAACTTTACAAAGTCATATGCACTTCCATTGAAAATTTCAAACATATCGAGGGGCGTTAAATATAACATTGTGCCCAAGAATGCTTCTGACAAAAAGCTTGTGCTCGATGCTCAAGGAAATGTAGTAAGCAGTGCTGCTAATCTACCAGATTATAAGTCTAGTCCGATCCTTAGTCGGATTGTGAAAGATAAGCTACATGTGATGCGTATTGAGTCAGATAGAATTAAAAGTGCTGTAGAACATGGACCTATCTACGACAAGCTGCTGAAAAACTTAAACAGCTTAAACATATCAGTCAATAATGATGTATATCTTCAGCCTATAAAAATGTTCCGTGATGAATACAACAGAAACCCTCAATTTAAAGATGAGATGAATGAATTTGCGAATAAATGCCTAGGAACCCAAGTGATGTCAGATTTGTGGCCAGCAAATAACAATGTCATTGGAACAGCGAAGTTAATTGATAGTAGAGTACAAAAAGGTACCATTTTCGCACCAAATGGAGAAATATGGAGTTGGAAACATGAACCGACTACTCCGGAGCATAGTGGAACTCTGTGTTCTACAAAGATTAATCCTCAGTTTTCTACAGTAACCAAACCGATAAATCAAGTGGAACCACAGCAAACAGCTCCATTGAGGGAATACCTTAGAACTCATTCCGAAGATGATCATCCACCACCTCTTCCTAACTACAGTACATATCCTGGCAGTCTCTCTCCACCACAGAGCATTGACTGGAATAATTCACCAGAGAGTGTTCAACTGGCTGAGTGTCATGCTAATCCAACTGAGGTTAATAATTACGTAGAGCAGATTGATCCAATTCTAACGCAGTTTGCTGATATATCCCTTAGCCCTGCAGAAATGGAATTTAATAGGAAGTTGTATAACGAAGGTGTTCCTTGCCAGCGTTGCGAGAAATCAATGTTTGCTGGTGAAGTAGCCGTTAAGGCTGAAAGAGCGGGACAGGAAGCCATATGGCACCCACAATGTTTCACATGTTGCAAATGCAATGAGCTACTAGCAGATCTCGTGTACTTTTATTACAAGGGTGAAATTTATTGTGCCAGGGATTTGGCGAATGTGTTGGAAATTCCAAGGTGTGCGGGCTGCGATGAGTTGATATTCACAAGGCCGTATACAGCTGCTGAAGGAAGAGCATTTCATGTGCAACATTTTTGCTGTTATCATTGTGATGCCCCGCTTGGGGGTAAGAAGTATGTTCCAGATGACAAAACGGGATTGCCAATTTGCTTGTCATGTTATGATCAGTTTTATGCTGAGAGATGTAGGGCTTGTGGTGGGGTTATTGGTCCGGAGCAGCAAGGTGTATCGTGGAGCAACATGCATTGGCACGCAAATTGTTTTATATGTTCTGGTCGTATGTGTGGCAAAAGTTTGTTGAGCGGTAGATTTGTGGTGAAACAAGAAATGCCATTTTGTAGTGTGCCTTGTGTACAGAGTAGGATTAAATAAATAACAGAGTAAAAGATGTCATTGATATTTTAAGATTTGTTTATGAGTGAAATCAATTAATATTTTTTGTAAGGCTGATATACACATTACTTTCAATTTTAAATATAAATATCAGTTAGGGTTGTTTAAAAGATATATTTTTGACGAAAATTATAGATGGAATATATTTTATTCATATATAAATTTACTCTTGTTTTGTTCATGTTTCATGCGATATTTTGTTGAAAAATGTTACGGAAATTTAAATTCTATTAAGAAACTTGCATCTCAAACTAGCCAACGAAGTAATTTTGTTTTAGTTCATAGAGTTTTGATAAATAATGTGAATATATTTTTTGTCTTTTTATGTGTCCTTAAGAAAACTATTTTTGATACACATATTTAAAAATGGAAACATTTATAAATATAGTAATTTATTTTTTTTTCGCTCCAAAAAATAAAAGTTTTTGCTTTATTAACTTAATTATGTACATTCTATTCTTATAATTTGATTGATGTACAAAATTTTCTTAAAATTATTAATATATGTTTTATATACAAACATAGAAATTATATTAAATAGACCATTAATATAGTTCTTGTCTTCATCTTCGCAGATGTAAATAATTATTTTACAAAGTTACAAAACATGACATAATTTCCTCATATATGTTTTTGGGACCATTTTAGTCTTAAATTTATATAACATGTATTTAAAAATAAGCAATTTTCCTTAGTATATATTATTATGAAGTAACATTCCAAAAATAACACATCAATTAGTGCCAATAATTATCTATCATTATTGTTAGATGGACATAATATAGTTTATAGGAGTGCATTTATATTTAGGTATTTATAACAATTGTGATTTTATAAATAAGTAATAAGGCCACCATATTTTTGTAGATTTAATTATTAAAGACATTGTAGGTAGTATAGGGACCAATGAATATAAGACTAAAAATGTATATTTTTGAATCATGTGTTTTTTTAAACAATGCCTTTATTCTTAACTTTATACAGAGTGCCAAATAAAAATGACAAAATATTGTGACATATGTATTGTGAAAAATGCGTATTTCCATTTTTTTATCTTATAAATAAAATATATTATATGTTATAGCTACAACAATTTCGTTTACAATTTTTTTATTGTGGGTATTTAATGTCTGGTCACTTTTCGCATTGTCTTGTAATATTTAAATAGAAATATGTATTGTGATATTGCCAGAATTATCATTAATTTATTTGCAAGGTATAACCAAAAAGTGTGATAATAATGAAAGGTAGAAATCACATACTCAAACATTATTAACGTTCTAATCGTATTTTTTTATATACCTTTTTTTTTATTTGTTTGCATGACAACCCTAACAGTACTCTGGCAGTAGTCCTCACTCGCTGGCGGTGAGTCAGCGACATGTCAGCGACCGCTCAATATTTGATAAGCTCTCGTGCTGACACTCGTAAGTTTTCATTCAAGTTGCAATTACTCGAAATCTGTAATATTTAGATTTAATAAACTTGCGATAGATACTAAATATTACCAGGTTTATAGTAAAAGTACTGTGCTGTCTTTCGGTTAAACTTTGTAAACTATTTATGGAAGTTCAGGGAAGGTTTCAAAGATGAGAATAGTGGAAAAGCTGGGAGGAAAATAAAAGAAAAAACATCAATTTATTTGTTCCCATACAAACTGTTATTATTTGTTAATATCCGGCGGAATAAATGTTAATATAATACCAATAATTATTTTGGTAAAAAGTTTGAAAGTACATTGTGAAATAAGTGCCGTTTCTTTGAAATATTGTGTGATTAATATAAAAGTGCCATGAATTAAACATATACGTACAAATTTTGTTTTTCTTTTAGACCTAAACAAAAGTCACGCTATGACTGAAAGCTATTCAATATCCACATACATACGTTAAATAATCCATATTCTTCAGCGATAATTGGGCTAATAAATAATGAAAGTGATTTTAGAACTAAACTGGTTCTGCAAGAGATCATTGAAGTTTTCCTTGAATTTGTTTTGCCATTATTATATGCAGTACCGACAATGTAGGTATCGAGTCAGTAGGTTTCAATCACTTTTTAAGCCATTTAGTGTTCTTTGTAGTATCCTAACAAGCAGACTGATATCTTACGGGCTACCATTGTACATTTTCTTTAGCCACTGAAGGCGTTATTTGTGGCCTCGATCAGTCTAAGACGAAGATACCCTTCTGAATTGGAAGAAAATGAAAAAAAAAATAACATGGACAAGAACGAAAAGGAAATTAATAACAGTTTCACCCTGTTTCTGACTACTGAACTGCAAAGAATACTTACTTATCAAATAGCTCTTAGTATCAAATAGGTACTAAGTTGTTGTGAAAAGGTGTAAGACAAAACCTTCAGTAAATGGATGCACGATCTACTGAAATAATGTCTATTTCGTAGTTCAGGAATTTATCAGTTTTTAACATTTCTTATAGCTTATCGAGACATCTCGTTTCTATAAATATAAATAATAATAGCCCAATCGGTCTATGACATATTGAGAGCGAGATAAAGCAGCTTCTTAAATGAAATTTCTTAGTGAAATCAAATAGCGACCCGCTCAACCGATTCGGCCATATTGTGGCTGCACCCTCAACGGACACGATCTTATTTTGCCTCCGTCTGCCGCGCTCCATTCTTAATTCAAGTTTGTTCAAGTAAACTTCGTGTAAACCAAACAATTTTTTTTTAGTCTAGCAGAATAAACAAACCGTCGTATTAAAAAGTTTGAAGTGTGTTGGCAACACTTAGTAACCCGTTGCGCTTCCCCTTTTTTCCGAGCTTGTGTTCAGTTTGGCGCAACTTTCATATCAAAAAATAAAAAAAAAAGTTTGCTAGGTATGTTTCTTATTCACCCAAATCATATGACACTAGTTGCCTTTTAACTGAATGCCTTTAGACTTATGTACTTTGAAATTATACGGGTTATACTTTTTCAAGTAAACTTTATACAAATTCGGGTTTGTAATGTATCTATGGAAGTCACGCCTCTTATTACGTAGTATTTATATACTCTTTGGCCTTTAGACTTACTTTCAAAATTTACGGGTTATACTTTTTCAAGTAAATTTTATACAAATTCGGGTTTGCTATATATCTATGGAAGTCCCGCCTCTAGGGATGAGACATACTTGTAAATATTAAAACCAGGGCTTCCAAGTACAAGTACATAAAAATACCAGGGTCAAAAACCAGGGTTCAAAATACTTGAAAGTATTTGTCAGTCAGGGGCTATAATAAATGGTAAGGGCTATAAAATACTAAGTTTTCATACTCGAACACAATCGAATGCTTGCGCCTAAAACCTATGCGCATTCTGCGCTGTTTATTATACGAGTATTTAGGTACAACTGTGATGATATTTTGCAGTTTGTTGTTTGTGAATTCAACTTAAAGTTATGGAGGTGAATAAATGAAATCTTTCCTTCCTACTTTTTGAATCACAGGCTTAGGACTGTCTGGTAAGTCGACATTGTATACCTACATAATATTACAATTTATTTTCATGAGTTAGTTATATATAGGCTCGGCAATTCACTCTCCCTCCGCGCGTCTCACCTACCTACGCGCCGCGCCCGCCGCGAGTTCTGAGAACCACGACAATTCGGCGCCGTCATACTTGCAAAAAATACTTGCATAGGAAATGAGACCGTATTTGTTTAAGCAAATAGGAGAAAATCGTTTGAGTGAAAAAAATACTTTAAAGTATTTTTATTTGCAACTACAAGTGCTATGGATTGTTTTTCTATGCAAGCATTTTAATCAAGTTCATATTTGTTCCTGCATTCGGCTTAGAGTAAGAGCAGATACTTCCATACTTGCAAGTATTTTCTTTTCGTACCAGGGCCCCGTACTACCCTGGTTTTAAAACCTGGTAACGTAAATACGTCTCATGTCTGGCCGCCTCATAATACGTAGTATTTATATACTCTTTGCTTGTGTTGTAAAATATTTGCATGGACATTGTCGTTTTTGTAATTGCATTCTGTTAAACGTTTCATGTTATTTCGAATAAAGTATATAGAAGGTAAATAAAACACGTTTGTTTTTCTTGGGAAAATTGGGGAAAAACACGTAGTTTTTTCACAATTTGTTTGTTGCAAATGGTTTTGGGGTTAAACATACACATTTTTACGTTATTACGTAGCTTAGTTCTCAGGGATCCTAAAAATATG
>NJDC01000086.1:154153-186870 GCA_002245475.1 Calephelis virginiensis
AAGGGTTATGAATGTGAAGGAAGCAAGACAGGTTTGTCAGGATCGTGAGGTCTGGCACTCGATACTCTCTGCCTACCCCGTAAGCGACTTGGCGTGAAGATATGTATGTAAACTATTCCGTCTTGTCCTGGGGCAGTATCCTTAGTACAACTAATTACATTTTTCAATTCATAATTACATTTTTCAATTCATTTAAAGAAAATGGTTTTGACAATTCCAAGTTGCTATTTCGATCATCTTTTATTTTAATTAGTTCGTTTTCAGTTGGAGGCTTAGCGGTTCAAAAAAATGGGAAGTGAAGTTATAAAATATAGATCTAAATCTTTTGATATTTAAGCAAACTAATGATGGAGGTGTATCTGGTGAAATTGAATGACAGAATCTTTTCCAACTCTCCGACTTTTATTTTGTTTAAATATTTCTTTGTTTCTCTCATTATATTAGTGAATTAATCATAGTTTTCTGCTGTTATATTATTACGATAAGTTTTTTGAGCTGCTTTTCTCATATTAATGGCTTCTTTACATTCGTTGTCCCACCACGGTGGACACGGAATGCAAGTAGAATGATTATAAACTGCAATTATTGTGTTAACTGTATCAATAATTATTTGAGTCAGCGTGTCCGATTCAACAATATTATCATGTTTAGGTTCTAAGTTTGATATTTTGTCTTCAACTGTTTTACTGAAATTCTGCCACATTTTATCAGTTACATATTTAAGTTTGTATTTTTTTCTTGCTGGAAATTGCAGATTTAGTTATTGTAGATTTAATAATATAATAATTGGGTAGTGATCACTTCCGTATGCTAAGGATAAAACGGACCATGTAAATAGCGATGCTAAATCAGGTGAACAGGCAGTTAAGTGAACTACGCTGTTTCCTTCTGTAGGTTGGCATTGTCGGGTGGGAGAACCTGAATTTAATAAACATAAATTGTTTGAATCGAATATATCTAATAGTTGTTCGCCATAACAATTTGTCTTAGAACTACCCCAAGACTCGTGCTGGCAGTTAAAATCCCCTAGAATGATCAATGGTTTTGGTAATGCTGTTAAAATTTGGTTTAATTGATTTAAAATTAACGACGATGGATAAAGGATATATACAGATGCGCAGGTGATATTATTTACACTTATAGCTACAATGGATAAATCATTAGTATTCACACAATCAATTGGAGTTAATAAAAAGGGTATATTTTTCTTGATGAGCATGGCTACATCACCGTACCCGTCAAGGCGATCTTGTCTGATCCAAACTGATCGGAGTTTTGGCGCCATCGTGAATGAAGATGGTCGTAATTTTTTCACAATTATTGAATTTAGTGTAAAATATGAGTAAAATTGGTTACTTTAGGTGGCAATTAGTTTGATTTTGTTCAGTGAAAGTGCACTAATGAAATAATCATGAAGAAATTAGTGTATCGTGAATTTCCTCGCTGCCGCCAAATCTCATAAACGAGCTTGTGTAACGAAACCACCGCTTTACTCAAGACCCAGACAAGACTGTGTTAATAGTGACTAATGACTGAAATAAAGAATTAATACGGAAGACATAAATTGAAAATAATATATAACAAGAAATAGATTTATTAATACGGAAGACGTGGCTATATGGACACAGATCCTTTGCCTTTCCCCGACTGGGATAAAATTAAAAAACAACAACAACAACCAAACTGATCGTATTATAACCTTTTAGTTTATAACTTAAATTTGGTTTTAACCATGTTTCAGATAAGCAAACTAAATCAGGATGATATTTATTCATTAAATAAATATACTCGTATCACTTTTGTTGCTAATTACACTCCGGCAATTCCATTGAATTAAGTTGTTTGTGTGATCCATTATTAGTTGTTATGGTTTGGGATATTAAGTCTAATATAGCAGCAGCGTTGGACGGTAAATAAGGACTGGATCGAGCTAATGTTTTTAGTAATTCTATAATTTCTGTTATTAAAGGACCTTGTGATTCATTGTTATTTATATTTTCCTTCCTTTGTACCAAGCCGCCACCATTAGAGGGAGTGGGAATAGAAAAATCACTAACTATTTTATTGTGAACTGTCTTGTCGTATCCTTTTCTTGCTTTTGTTGGAGTGCGAGGTTTAAGGAACACAGACTTTCTGTACGATGTAGTGTCATTTATTACAGGTGAATTATTACTTGACAGTGATGGAATGTTAGTATCTGAGTGTTTCGTGTTTTGTGTTAACAATGTTTCTGCAAATGATTAAGATACCGGTGGATGTAATTTTGATGCCTCTGCATAGGAAAAACAGTTCTGAGCCATGTAAAGTTTAATATCTTTTTGTCTATTCAATTCGGGGCAAACTTTACTATTGGCTTTATGAGCACTAGAACATAAGCAACACTAAACACAGTCATCATCAACCTTGCATGATTCACCCCTGTGTCCATCTCCACATCTAAAGCACTTGGGTTTAGATCTGCATTGTGTCTTGGTATGTCCAAAGCGGCAGCAATTATAGCATTGGATTGTTGGGAAGATATATATAAATCCACAGGTAAAGCATTGTTACACATAAATATACGTTTGGGTAAAATTTGACCATCAAAATGAATTACTACAGATTGAGTAGGTTTCCAGACAAATGTTCCTTCAACAATAACTTTATAATTGATTCTATGAACTTTTAAAATATTTCCATATCCAATTGGAGTGGAAATATTTTCTTGGATTTCTTCTGGAGACCACTCTGTGGGCACTCCCCTTACAATACCAACACGAGTAATGGTGAATGATGGAATGAAAGCTTCTAATTTTTTTTTCACCCATCAAGTTGTTATTAAGAAATAAGTTGGCGTCAATATGGCTAGAAAACAATAACGAAATTCTGTTCCTACCGATTCTTTTAATACTGCCATTATTAATATTAATATCTTGTTTTGTTTTAATATTTTGGCAAGGGTTATGGAGTGAAGAGTAGTACCATCACTTTCAATAGTTTGAATTCTTTGCACATAAATTATAAATGAAGCTGCATTTGAATCATTATATAGTCTCCGGCCTAATGGTGCTGATTGTGTAGAATTAGGTGTTTGTAAAGAACTATTTGATGATTCTGACTGTTGATTAAGAAGGAATTCTGTGAGTTTGTTAGAATCTAAAATAAACATTCTTCCCTACATGAATAACCAATGTCTTTTATCCGCCTAAATGTTTACGTTTCTTTTTGTTACATTGCTAGCATATTTTGTGCGAGTGGTTGCGTTTTCTTGAAATTCTACTTAAGGGATTAGTTTAATTATCGGTTTCCATACCTGATTCGTCACAAAACTAGTTGCAGGAGGGACTGTGCCCCCTGGATCATGGGGGTCATTCATAATAAAAAATTAAAACAACTTACCCTATAGAAAAGGAAATAACTGAATATACGAGGTTGCATCCAAAAGTTCGTGGCCTAACCTACATGGAGCTATGACATCTTTTTAAAATCTACCGTCATTTGTTAGTATGTGTCATATTGATTTATTGTGCGCAGTTATATTCCGATACTGCACAAATATAAATTTTCTGTGATTATTTGTTTGAAGTAATCTGACGCAATTTTCAATAATGGAGAAAATTGAACACCGTTAAGTATCTCAATAAAAAAGGCCTATCACCAAAAGACATCCATCAAGATATGGTGAGCACTTTGGGGGAGTCTGTTCCATCGTATTCCAGTGTCAAGAAGTGGGTAGCTGAGTTTGAGCGCGGTCGTAAGAGCATTAAAGATGATCCTAGAAGTGGAAGGCCTACATCCTCTACCACGAAAGAAAACATCTATAAAATTTGTGATCTCGTACTGGGTGACCGACGTTTGACCATTGGTAAGATAGCTGAGATAACAAACATTAGTTATGGCCGGGTGCAACACATAATAACGGAAGAGTTGGGGTTCCATAAGGTTTCTGCTCGCTGGGTCCCGAGGTTGCTTTCAGCTGAACAAAAACGAGTTCGATACACAATTTCGCGAGACTGTTTGGAACTTTTTGAGACTGATCCCGAGGACTTTTTGTCTAGATTTGTTACCATGGATGAAAGCTGGGTTCACCACCATACTCCTGAATCAAAGCAATAATCCAAACAGTGGAAAAGATCAGACTCTCCTACACCGAAAAATACTAAGGTCGTTTTGTCGACTAACAAAGTCATGGCTTCTGTATTTTGGAATGCAAAGGGCATTATTTTTATAGATTATTTACCGAAAGGTCAAACTATAAATTTTAGTTATAATTGTAACCTTTTACGAAGACTTCGGGAAGAAATAAAAGAAAAAAGGCCGGGAATGTTGCGTAAGAAAGTTTTGTTTCATCAAACAAAACTTCGGTTGAAACAATGTCTGTAATTCATGATTGTGGCTACGAATTGCTGCCTCACCCACCTTATTCGCCGGATTTAGCCCCCTCGGATTATCATTTATTTCCAAATTTAAAAAAAACACTTGGGTGGCTCGAAATTTTCGACCAAAGATGAGGTGATAGTCGCAATAAACGACTATTTCGCCGACCTTCCGGAATCTTTTTTTTTTCGAGGGGATAAACAAGTTGCAGGTCAGGTGGAAGAAGTGTGTTGAGCTAGATGGAGACTATGTCAAAAAATAAAAATAAATTTAGACCCACTTTTCTTTCATTTTCGTGGTCGGGCTTAGAACTTTTAGATCTACCCTCGTATATTACAAAAATAAATTAAAAATTAATAAATTTAAGCTAATTCTAACTCAATTGAAGGATATTATTAAATAAAAAATAATTTAGTTCAGGAGAGGAGACCCCCGCTTTTCGAAAGTTTCCCGCCGTTTTCTTTACTATACTTGCTGTCAAGTGTCTTTTGTCACTTAAGCCAAACTTCATACAAAATTCGGATTGGCTTTAAATCTATGGAAGATCCGTCTCTTATTACGTAGTATGTATATACTCTTTGCTTAGCATTTTCTTCCCGCCCTACTACAGGGCACATCGTAAATTCATAAATAAAGTTAATCGTACATTGAAAATTATTATTTTAATTGGGGTGGTAGTTAAATGACGATTTATTGATGTTTTGGTTATAAAATATTAAGTATATTTAATATCCACAAAATATGCTCATTATTTGGGTAAAGAATACTTTTCATTTTTGCATTCAACAAATAAAAATCAGCTTTCAATAAGATGTTAGTTTGTAGATAAAAGAATATAAATCCACACATAGCCACAATAAGTTAATTATTTCATAGGTTTGTTAAAATACTTGCGTTTAAAGTTAATCTTGTAAAACTATATGAACATGTGTTTTTTTGTTACCTGACTTTAAAAAAAAAAACTCGTATAAACAATTATACAAAAGTTTATTTAAATCAATAAGCATACACCCCAAGAAGAGATGGCATCGTCCATTTAAGTAAAAGAAACCAACGAGTCTTTCTTCGAGTCTTTGTAGAACATAAATCCAAATTTTTAAGCGCTCAACAAAGTTATGTAATATAGCCGAATTTCGGTATACTTATTAGGCTAATAGGTCTATGTTGCATTATTTCCGAGGATCCTACGTCTATAAATCAGTAACACCAGAGTCCAGAACATAATATTATGGTTGCTTGTAAGAGATCGCTGTTTTGGCGATAAGGCCACAATTGTGCATCACTTACTTTTAAAGTTTTATTGTTAGTGTATTTTTTTACCGTATTTTGGTGCACAATAAAGAGTTATTCTTTTGTATTCTAAGGGTCTGGTTAACAAATGAAACAACGAAGATGAGAAAAATATACATAAAGGCGGGGGCGGTATTTTTTAGATTTTGTTGAGATTCGAGGCTGTGGACTGGCCTATGTATCTTATTCATTTTTTTATTATACAGGAGTTGTGTAGTTTCAGTTTCACTAAATCGCGGTCAGGACACATTCAGACAGACAGCCATAATTTCTAAACACTCAAAACCTGTGTTGCCACATGTTTTTGAAGTACTTAAAACTTTTTTGTTGGCGATATCGCGAAATGCTTGCGCGTGAAATTCTATTTTTGCAGTAAAACTTCTTTTCTATTGCGCTACACGAAAAATGGTGCCATAAAGAAGTTTTACTTCTTACGTGGTCTAACATGCTTACATTTTATTAAGTAATCTCTAATGTAGGTACATTACGAGTATTTTCGAGTGGAGAAATCACTAACAAAATTTGTTTTTGCATGTTCGTGTGGTCAGCTGACGTACACCACCATACCGTACAGCCACAAATTTTCAGTCAGCACGAAATTACTGAAAAAAAAAACTCCGTTACGATCGGTTCTATAAATTTGGCGTGAATCGCGGTCAGGTGCATGATGCATTAAAGACCGACCGACCGACAGATGAAAATTCTAAAAATAATAAAAATGTGTTCACTCACTATTTTTGATTGACTGCTTCTATTTTTAGAGTCTTCAATGGACAGAATTCACTCTTCTACGGATTTATATAGATAAGTATAGATATAGATTGGAAAAACACATTTTTCGTCACCCGAACCATGAATAGAACCTGAGATCTCACGAAGTTATGTCTAACAGCGGACCACTAAACCACAGAGGCGATCATGTATCAATGAAAATGAAAAGGTTAAACAGGTGTTGTAAATCTTAAATTAATATATTGCAAAATAAGAAATAATGAAAGGCATCCCCATTTATGGAGTACCAAAATTTTCATTTTCGATGCGGTACTTGGCTCGGTTGTTATTTTGACAAAATTCGAATTTAGGGAATAGGTCTAATTCGTAAACTTGTGTTAATACAGATTTCCATTACATCTCCTCCACCGGCTGCTCTCGGTCGATAATCCGTAAACTGTTTCTAAAAAGTTCTAAGT
Source organism: Calephelis virginiensis (assembly GCA_002245475.1). Taxonomy (NCBI): domain Eukaryota; kingdom Metazoa; phylum Arthropoda; class Insecta; order Lepidoptera; family Riodinidae; genus Calephelis; species Calephelis virginiensis. The sequence goes on from NJDC01000086.1 coordinate 160,990, forward strand.
TAAACAGAAAAAAGTTATAACGCCGTTTTACTGGTAGTATTTATTTTGAAATTTTATTAGTCTATTTAACTTAATACTAACTTAACTTATGACTATCTTAAAATAGGTTTAATATAAATTAAAAGTATTTATGTTACTACTTATGGTAATTTTTGTCCATATTCCAAAGTCCACAGATAATCACCTTTTGGTTTGCCATTGTTATCTGATTCTTTTTGGATTTCTTGGGTCTTTTTTAAAACGTTTTGCAGAGTCCTATATAGTTGTCTATTTTCTATGATAGGATCAGTCTTTACTAACTTTTCAGATCTTTTCTGGAAAGAGCCTCTTTTACCAAATCTTTCGCGTACAAATTTTTCATACAGGTCATCATCATCATTGTCGTCGTTATTTCTATCTTCATAGTCGTCGTTTTCTCGCGAATTAGCATTTCTTAAGTCGTTGTCGATAAAACTAGAGTAATCATCGAAGTAACTTGGTTTACCGTTATTTGATTTTTCACCAGTATTTGCTTTAGATTGACCCTTATTTGTATATGGAAAGCCATAATCATTCTCTTCGTCTTTTTCATTAACAGTCGCACTTTCCGTTGCGTATTCTAAAATATCTTCAGGTAATTTAATTTCTGGTAAAGATATTGTCACGTCACTGAATTTGAAATTGAGATTTTCATCATATTTTGGTGCTGTGACTACTGTTTCATCATTTTCAATCAAAGTATCTTCTTTTGGATTATTTTCTTTGCTGTTATTTGTCTTATCATTGTCATGATTATAATTTAAAGGAACTCTCTCGAACTCTTGTTTAACGTTAACCTTATCCTCGGTCTTGTCTAAAAATAAGTTTAAATCTCTATTTTCAATTCGCGCATTTCTTAATTTAGAATTATCTCCTTCTTTTGACTCTTCATTCGACTCTTCACTGCTCTCACTATTTAATTCAACAACAGGTTTAACTTCGTCATCATTTATACTAATTTCTTTTTTGTTATCATATTCTTCTGATTCTGAAGAATGGTTGGGATCTACAGAGATTTTTTCTGCTTTGGTATGTACCTTTTTTGGTTTTCTTAAAGAACTTTTAGAAGGTATAAATTCCTTTGAGTTTTGATTTTGTTCGTTCTCGGTTTTACTGTCATTTTCATTATATTTATGATTCTGATTGACGTCGTGTAGCGTTGCATTTAAAATTGGAGTTTCAATTTCTTCAGAGCTATATAGAAAATGTTCATTACCATCGGTACCTTTATTTTCGTTGGATTCATTTGATGAATCAGACTTAAGTTTATTGTAATTAGTAAGACTTTCTTTACTTTCTTCTGAGGAATCAGATTTTCCCTCATCTCTAGTTTCTGAACTGTCATCTTTAATTATCGTGTTTGGATGTACTTCAATATTTTCTCTACTTGCGTCGTGTATGCCGGATTTCAATGATGCACTATTTAAATCATCCACTATTTCTCTGCTTTCAACACTATCCTTGGATCTATGGTTTTCAAAAAATGGCAAATTTTGATCGGAATACAATCTTGAACTCTCGTTTTCGTCGTTTTCATGACTTTCAGAATTTTCTTCACTTTGTGTAGATTTAAAACTTTGAGGTTGGTTAGGATTAATATTGATTTTGTTATTATTATGTGATTCTCCATCTATGTGCAATGTTTCAATGTTAAAATCTGCTAAGTTAGCTTTGTTTATGACAGCATCATTTTTTGGCCATTCTTGCAAATTTTCATGTCCTTTGAGGTTGTGAGTAGTTTCATACTCAAAATTTTCAGGGGCTGCATTAGTATTTTCTATTGGTGGAGTTTCTTGTGACCTTTTCCTTCTTTGTAAACTATTTTTGAAGTGACCGTTTCGTTTTTCTGTAGCAGATTGCTTATTATAATTTTCGTACACGTATTTTAATATCGTGTTATTTTTATTATTTGATTTTGTTAAATAATCAGAAATGTCGGCATTCATACTAGGAAATGAACGATTTTTGTTATACAAATCTGTTTTGCTATGATTTTTTGGTAGCGGTTGTGAAATATTTTCCTCAGCATGTGGGATATCTACGTTGTTTGTTTTTTCTTGATTTGTTCTATTTTCTTGAAATACATTTTCATTTAAGAGTTTACTGTTATTAAAGTTACTCTCGGTGATCGGAGTTGCCACGTTTGCCACCGTCATCTGAGAATATTTAAATTAGCAACAATTTCAAAAGCAAACGCAAGTGAAAATAAAAAGAGTTTTTTTATTACAAGAATAATTTTATTTACAAAAATAATACACAAATTTTAAGTCATATTGATTGTTTACAACTACATAAGCTATATATGATATAAGTATAATAAATAATGAATTTGGCGATAGTAAAGTTTGTATGTATACTATTACAATAATTGTTCATAAATTACGAGGTTTAAAGAACTACGTTCTAAAATTAATGTTATATGTAAGATTAATTACAAATAAGGTACTTACAAACTTTACCATGCAGTAAATGGCGTGATAGTCGATTTCATATTTGCTAAATGTTGTTATATATCTAAATATGATACATTTTTTATACAGATGAACATTTTTTTTTTGTAGGTCAACAATCTATTAGTGATCAACTATATCTACACCTAGTTTGCATAACAGAGATATGTTCAACATCTAAATTTAGGCTTTCTGACTGAGTTATTAAAATTTTCAGCATCAGGCTTTACTCATTTAACTGTCATAACTCGGATACACAAACTTATCTTAAGCTACGTGAATCATCTACATACAAAATAATAAGTGCAAAATTTTAGATTACCCTTTATAATGATTTGCATATACATGATATACGTTTTTATGAAATAATAAATTCAATAAAAGTTAAAAAACCATGTCGTAAATTATAATATTCAGTAAAAACATGAAAATATTAAGTAATGACTATGTATTTCACATTATTGATATGTTACCGACGTAGGCGACATAAAATTTATTTAAACAACAATAGCTCTAGAACGTTTAGGTTACGCAAAAGAAATATTTATAAAATCTACGAATTCCAAATGAAATAAAACAATGTAATAGGTACATATGTATGCTAGGTACATAAAACGTCGTCCGCGAGAAAAATAAGAAACGTTGGAAAATTATTTCAATATTTTTTGCTATGTTTTTTTTATCACGGATTGATAATTAATCCTCAGTGTGCAAAAAGTTGTTAACAGATATACAATCTTAATATGTTACAAAAAATTAAACAAAACCGTTTACTCTATTTAGATGACTATTTTACTTAAAAATATAATTTATTACTAGAATATACATGAAAAATTACAAACATCAGCATACGTTAAGTAAAGAGGGTAAGTTGATGAAATAAGAGTAAATAACAGAATTAGTCATATTCATTAAAAATTAGACTAATTCCGACTACATCATGTTATCTAATTTACCATTAAATTCAAAATATTAAATGAATGCAGTGTTTTTATGATATGGATGAGTACAATTAAAATTTGAACTTACCCCTTAAATATAAAACATCAAAAAGCATAACTACGTGCTGATTTCATGTTAACAAATACTAATTGATATGGCAATTGCAGCTTTTAAGCATTTTAAATAAATTATAATACTAAGTAGCTACTAACTCAACCAATAATAGTACATCGACTACTGATCAGTAGGTAACAACAAACTAAACTTAGTTACGTTGATATGTACAAAACTTAATAATTACGTAATGGTATGGTATGGTTTCTGGGAAAAGTGAGAGTTTGATAATTGTGCTAACTCCTAAAATATCTTGAGCGAATATTTTGAGCGAAATGTCAGGTAATCGTGACATTGCCTTATACAACATTCTGTAGTACCCTTGAAATTATATTACTGCTGGATATTACATTCTTAAAAAGATCTTTGGGGCTATCTTGGATCTTTTTTGTGATGATTGCTGGGTAAAATGTACATCAAATACCTGTCAAATGTTTTTTTTTAAATTTGCTATCTCCTGTGATTTACAGAAATATAAAAGAGATAGCAAATACAAAACACGTTACTTGACAGCTATTTCATGTACACTTTGAACAGTGATTATCACTAAAAAGATACTGAGTCATAGCTGATGTCAATTTCCAAGAATTGCTAGCTTATTTTTATTTAGCGACCTCTCTTTTGGAGAGTCTTGTGATGTCAATTATCAAAAACCAAAACGAAAGAGAGGCCAGCAAATTAAGGAGATTGTAATATGTCTGATGTCGACTACTTTGTCACGAGTGTAATCTCCAGTTGTACTATAACCTCACGGTAGTGTCAGAGCAATGAAAACAAGTTGTTCTTTGATCTTACGAAGAAGCATCTTTCTAATTTTGATGTCAATCGAAATTTATGTTGACACCAACAGATCTAGTGTTACAATGGTGTTTCTATTATTAACAAGGTCGGTTACTATATAAATAAACTATCTACTATGTTTCTAAAGATCAAACATAATATTTAGTCTAAAATTATAAGTATGGTAGTATGGAATGTTATAACTAACATATTTTACTGGTAATTTACCGCAAGAAAATAATTGAGATTCAATATCAGTAGTTCCAAAATTATTTTAACTAGACAAAAATTTGATTAACGTAAAAAAAATCGTCCTGTACGATGGACTAATAAGAACTTCAAAATTTAAATTACACAAAATCGGTAATGTAACAATTTTGTTATTTAAATGACTATGCAAAGTGTCTTTAAACAGAAGTATTATTATTAATTCTTAAAATATTGTTTTTAGGTTATTGTGCATCAAACTATAAAAAATTACCAAATGTGTAACACATTTGACAGTTACAGTCTGTGATTACAGTTTTCACTTGACAAGGTATAAAGTAGGAATCAATGAATCTGACACTAGCGGGTACTTTAATAATTAACATAACAGCTATAGTCTGTTTTAAACGCCAGTCGAATAACGGCTATTGACCTTTGAGTGCAAAACAGGGCTAACAAACCTTTCTTGAATCGTTTAAGAAAATAAATGTTAAAATGTTTAAATAAAAGTTTTATACATTTAAGGTTTGACTTACAGTAATTATAGAAACTCCTATATATCCTTCGGTATTCCTACACATATTATCTTATATGATTATGGAGAAAAATATTTACTCATTTAGCATGAAACCTCGATAGCTAAACAAAGAATAAAGAGAAAGGTTACAGACAAGACATGTCAGTACGACATAATTGTTCTTATTGTTACAACAAAGTCAGCTAACTAACCAGAACTAAAAAAAAGGAATTAGGTACCTGCCCTATGTCACAACTCCTCAAGTGATAAAAACAGGTTTGTGATTTCTGAATGAATTCGACACCACTCGCGTTCAGCGTCGCCTTTTACCATAAAGCGCGGTTACTACATAACGTTATAATATTATTTGTATGAAAAACTACGTATTTGGTTTGGTTCACCACTAAGGTAATGATAATAGTCAACGATTGTTTCGCTTTGCGTTTGGAACAGACTATACTGTTTTGTACTTATTGCACTGGTGCTGGTTGCACTATAAGGACCGCCACATAAATTAAACGAAAACTTATTTTGAATGCAACTTATTGGAAACTACGGAACGACACGGATACCGGGATTCCAAACGTATGTAGCAGACTTATGCATGCCCGTAAGTTTAGAAATCACATTTTAAAACAGCTAAATCATATAGACTGATTGTATATGTTACGTATGGTAATCTATGGAACAAAATGGAAACCGTTGCGATACTTACATTTTATTCTACGTGAGAATATTATAAAATTTCTAGAATGTTCCGCATTTCTCACAACTAAAAGTGCTACACTACATTACTAACTAATTCAGTAACATAATGACCAATCTATGTGTTGACTAATGAGATTATTTAAAACATAATGTAGCATAGTTCCTTATGTAATATCTTAGATTGATCATTAAGTTTAGTGAATAACGTGCTTTAATAAAGGCTATGAAAATGCAATTACTTACGTTTTCAACAATAATAAGTAATCATAATTATATTGTGTTGATAAATATAAGTCTTAACGTGTAAAAGTTACTGCTGAGTTTAATAGTTACAATTATGAAGTATGGATTTTGCAAGTATTACAAAGAATTTTTGAAATGAAACTTCTTTATCAACATATAATAAAAATATGTCATCATACTTCTGTGTTAAGTTCCTTGACTTTTAGTTGCGCTTCACAAAAAAAGACACTGTATGTTATCGTCGAATTTCATACTGAGTTCTTATTTTTTTTTACTTCTTACGTGTGTGCACTAATACGTAAAATATTTTTGTAAGTAGTCGCAATTTAGCCTTTATTTTAACATTTTGGACCACAACTAAACTAATATTCGGTGCTGATTCAACAACCATACTAGAATCTTGCTCTACTTCTTGCCGTGGAATGGATTGTAGGAAAAGCTACTCACATACTCCTTCGCGGCGCCAACAAAAGGTGTTGGCTCCGCCCACTTGCTGAAGTCCATTGATGGTATAATACCACTTCTACAAGGCACTCGTGGATTTCTGCAATTATACAAATTTATAAATATTGCTATTTCAAATTAAAAGGTACCCTACGTGGTTTCGGGGAGTCCTTTTAACTCAAGTGTTGCCATTATGCCAATGCCAAACATTAACATGTTTTTGAAAGTTCGCCAGTGCTTTTCCTTATTCATACATTCTTCGTAGTCTTGCTTGCTGCTTTTAAACGAATTTGCAAACAAAATAGCCTGTTTACATTTTACATACGAGATACTGTATACATACGAGTTCGATTCCTGACGGGGGCAGGCATTTGTGTGATGAACATTTAGATGTCTGCATTTCCGGGTCTGGGTGTTTATTAAATTTATTCTAGTATCTGTTTAAGTATTTATGTTTATATCATTAGTATCGTTGACTAACACCCATAATACAAGCATATAATTTGCTTACTTTGGGGTTAGATTCAATTTGTGTGATTTGTCCAGGAATATTTATTTATTATTTATATATTTCTTTTGAGTGAAAAACAAAACTAATTTATGATATTGCTATGAATAATTAATTCATTACCAATTTAATGTTTTTTATGTAATACAATGGATGTTACTGGATATTAAACTAAAATCGAATTGAATATATTCGTAAAAAGGTGTTTAAACACAAAGCAAGGGTTCGAAGATTTTATAGCATTTTATGTTATAAGAAATATTTAAAAATTTAAACGCATGAACTTAACGTAAATAATGCACTAAAAGCTGTGCTGTTCATTAAAACTACGTATTATTTTCCCCGTGTTGGTCTCAGTTCGCTGAGTGAAAGAGACCATCTACCTTTCTGAAAGGCAGCTCTTAAGATTCAAGCATAGGTTAAAGGGTCATTGCCAACAAGTCCACCGGTGCTAAAATTGGCTGTGCAGCAACTTGTCCAGGTGGGATCCACTGCCTTACCTTTTCTTGCCAAATTAATTGACCGACATGTTCCGGTCTGGAGGATAAGGTAGCACGGTAGACCTGCTGCCTCACATACTGACCACATTATGATGTCTATAGGCCACGGTTGTACCTTACCATAAGGACAGCCGTGTGCTTGTTCACTGGCCTCTATCACTTAACAAAGCTAAATAAATAAACATGAAGATGAATATGACTTACAATTCATGATCTGGTAAGACGAATGGGTAAAGTTGCACAGTGTCGATAATATCGGTGTTATCGCAAATGATGCGAGCCAGTCTGGATTTTCGTATCTCATGCAGCTGTTCCGGTGTGAAAGATGAAGGTTGGTTGGGAAGTTCGTACCTAGAAAAAAATATATAGTAGAATCAAGTCATATGATTAGTGTTGGTTAGTCTTTTTCGAATTTATATTTTTTACAAAAAAGTAAAAATCGTATTATTTTATTTTCAATCAATTATAAGAAAAAACATAGTTTGCCCTGTAGCCCCGAAGAGTAGGTCGAGGTACAGCCAGGGCAACCACGACTAGCCGAAAACATTAAATTACACAAATAGTGGCATTTCTATTCCTAATAAGGTGGATATTCAATCCCGGACAACGTAATTTTTATCAGAAATTTAAAAAAAAAAACGCATTTTATTTAGCAGCTTAAGCTGGGGATCGAATCCCAGACTTTTCAGTCTAGCACAGGATTACTAGCGCTATTTTTTTAATTTTAATGGGTGGGTATTTTAATGGGTACCTTTTGACCACATGTGCTCTACGGACACCAGTTCTCGTGTGCGAAGGTACACAACACACATTACTATACATATTTTGATATATTATCTGTATATTAATACGTGATACCAAAACTTTGGACCCCTTTTTACGAAAAATGCGCGGATGCAGGAGCATAAAATTTGTCACACTTATAGTTTATGTGTAGGAAAAGTGCAGAACGCTAATATTTTTCAACAATAATGCTTATAAAGTATATTAAATCACTAAATGAAACATTACTCACACTACCATGCATTTGACACACACAAACAATTATATTGATGATAACGATAAAAGATCACAGATGGCGCACTATCCGTAAAGTTTAGTAGGTAGTTGTTTGTTTTGGTCGAATTTCGACCAATGGGCAACCACTAGTTATAATAATCGAGAGAGGTTGCCAAAACGTGATTTCGAAACCTTTCGTATGTTAACCTCAGAAAAACAACGGAACTAATTTTATTCAGGTTTTTTACTATTTGGTTTATACGGATTAAACTTAAAAAATAATGTTTCATTAAACTCGGTGTAACAGGATAGGAAACATCTTCGAAGGAAGTAAAATGTGAGAGTCTCGTGGGCGTCTAAGTCTAAGTAATAAACTTACCAAAATCTGTCGCCTCTTCTTGAGTAAGAATATTGAGTAGCAATAATACATGCGAAGGTAGGTCCCAACATGGATCCTGGTAGTGGTCGCTCTGACACTCCACCAGACCACAGGTCCACGTCCACAGGATGTTCGAATATCGTCTCGTATCTGCGCACCGTGTCGTTGGACATGGACCCGAACAAGTCCTGGAATGTATCAGCCCCGGACAATCCGCAGAATTTCCTGAACTCCATGTAGCCGGGGATTCCGAACTCCCGCCCCCTTTGCATGTTAAACGATACCAGGTCCATGCCGAATCTGGCGCCAACTTTCTTAAACAAGTGGTTGGTGACCTCCTGTGTGATGGAGTCGTCCATGGCTTGAGCGACCTGGTTCATCAGACCCATGACGTATTCGTCCAAAACACCAGCTCGGTAAAGATCGTAAGGTCTACGGATTAAATCTGATAATCGTTTTGAAGCTGAAATTTCAAACATAATAATAATAATAATAATGATTAATCACCTTTATTTCAAATAAACCTACAAGAGGCACTTGTGACGGGTCTATAATAAATCTACCACCGGATCAGTACGCGGCCGCACACTGAGAAGATCCGGCAAGAAACTCAGCGGGCTTGTCTTTTTTTTCTCACTTTAAAATATATTTACAATAATTTATGTAATGATATATGTATATTATAAGAGATTATATATTATAAGAGATTGGCATGAGGAGCAATTAATCCCAAGCAGTCTTATCAGATAAATATTCAGCAATGTTGTAATAACCCTTTTGATTTAATTTACATTTAACACATTTCTTAAATTTATTAATTGGAAGTTCTTTCATATAATTGGGAAGTTTATTGTAGAACTGTATACATAGGCCCATGAAAGAATGGCTTACTTTGTGGAGACGAGACATATGGACAGCAAAAATATTTTTATTCCTTGTATTTTACATGACATGTGTAGGTATATCAGTGTGTATCATAATTTCTTTTAAATATAGTATTCACTTCGGCAGAACTCCCCCAGAGAAGAATTCCATATTACATGATGTTGCTAAAATAAACCATCTTAGCGGTTTCAAGATCAGTTAATTGTCTCATTTTTTTAACAGCATACGCTGCTGAGCTTAATCTAATTGCAAGTTTATCAATGTTTGGGCCCCATTGCAATTTCTTATCAATTATTATTCCTAAAACCGTAGTAGAATCTATAAGGTCCAACTTGTTCCCATTAAGTTGTACGTTGGTTTCTACTTGCCTCACATTTGGCATTGAAAATTTAATACAATTAGTTTTTTTTTCATTCAAAAAATATTATTTACATTGAACTACTGTACAACTTTTGAAATCGCATTGTTCGTTTCGTCATATTTACCCAGTTGTCTTTCCACTTTAAATATAAGTGAAGTGACATCCGCGAACAATACAATTTTGTGTTTGTATCTTACGCAGTAAGGTAAGTCATTAATATATACAAGGAACAAAAATGGACCAAGAATAGAGCCCTGGGGGACACCCAGCAACACCAGTCTATTTTTTGCCATAAATATCAACCTTCTGAATTCTCCCATTTAAATAAGAAATCAGAAGATCGAGTGCCTTATTTCTAATTCCATAATGGCACAATTTCCTGATCAACGTATCATTGCTTACGCAATCGAATGCTTTGGACAAATCACAAAACAACCCGATTGCATCCTGAGAATCCTCCCAAAACTCATAAATTTTCTTCAATAATTCCACACCAGCATCGACTGTTGATCTACCCCTTGTAAAACCAAACTGTTAATTATGAAATAATCGTAATTTGTTAAAATGTAGTAACATTTGATTCAATATAACTTTTTCAAATATTTTACTCAGGGTAGGCAGAAAGGAGATAGATCGGTAGTTGGAGGGATTAGAAGAACTTCCAGATTTAAATTTAGGTATAACTTTACTAAGTTTCATTAGATCAGGAAATACTCCATTTGAAACACAACAGTTAAATATTACAACTTAATATGGAGCAATAACATTTATTACTAAAGTAATAATTTTAAGAGAACGTACCCATAAGTCTAACGTATTTTTATTTTTTAATGATTTAAAGCGTTTTATTATAACTGATGCATCAACAAACGAAAATTCAAAACTATTTTTACACTCATCAACATATTGCTTCAGCAATGATTCTGCAGCACTGGGTGACGACCTGAGAGCTTTAGTAGTTTCAGCTGCAATGCCGCTGAAGAATTTTTCAAACTCTGTGGCTATATTTAAATCTTATTCTATGTTCAAATCTTCAATTATCAAGTGGTATTCATTATTGAAAATTCTGTTTCTTCCCGTTTCACAACTAATAATATTCCAAGTAGCTTTTATTTTATTTGTTGAATTTTTAACAATACTGTTTAGATACCTAGATTTCGCAATCTGACAATGTTTTTTTAAAAAATTTGGATTTTTTTTTACTTATTCTTTAAATACAATGCTGTCTTAATACCTCATAAAACCTTTTCCTACTTTTATGAATACCCAACGTTGCCCATTCACTAAAAGCTCTGTGATTGATATTTACTGTATTTTTTTGTAATGTAATGTAAATAATGATTCATATAAAAGGTTTGGATCATCATGATACGACAACTTTGGTAATTCTTCTATTAACACTGTCTCAAATCTTTTTAAGCGATTTGCATTAACAGGAACAAAAATTATATATTTTCTTTGAGATTTTTGTATATTTCTTCACAATTCGATTAATAGTCCACAGTGATCTGAATCTATTCCTTTAACAATTGATTTATTAACAGGTGTCATATTTGTAAATATGTTGTCAATACAAGTTACACTTGTGGCTGTTATCCTAGTGGGCTCAAAGAAAATGTTGTGCAAATTGTGTGATATATAGAGATTTGAAAACTTAAGTGCCTGCGTTGATGATTCTAATATGTTTATATTGAAGTCACCACAGATAGAATAACATTAGTCCTTGAATTAGACACTTTAAATAGGACCTCTTCCATTCTAAATTCAAATTCATCATAGGGTGTACAAGGGGGATTATACACACTTTTTGCTAATGTACACTTATATACACTTATTGCTCAAACTCAATGCAAGCAATGTCAATAACTCGTTCAACAGAAAGGCTCACAATATTTCTGCGTTCTTTAAATTTAATATTTTTACTAACAGTAATTAAGGAGCCACCATGTATCATTGTTGTTCTGCTGAATGAGCTATCAACCTGGTGATTATTAAAGTTGAACATGAGCTGATGTCTTTTAAGCCAATGTTCTGTTAAACATAATATTTTTATATTGTTACAATTCATAAACAATTCCAATTCTAGATCTTTGCCCATCAGACCTTGTATGTTTTGATGAACCAGATTAAAATTACAATTAATAATCTTTTTATTGGTTGCTGATGGGTGACTTTTATTAACATTACTTCTATCATAGTTAACACATGAGATGTCCGTTGTAACTAATTTACTCAAATTTATTGTCATACATTGACATTATCTGTAATTTCAAATTACATTTGTGCCTAATATTATTTTCAGCCTGTGGCAACTTTTTATTACATGGTAATGCAAACATTTTTTCTTTCTACATTTAAGAGCATTAATTGATCAAACTATTTTTGTAACTCATTTAGATTCACATGTCCTCTTCTCCCAATACAAAGAATTAATACAGTGTTATGTGCAAAATTTCTAGAAATAACTTTATTTAATATTTGAGAAAAATTGGCACCCGTCATACAAAAGTTAGACAGCGGAGTACCAAACGTTTTTGTTAAAATTGGTCCCGTTTTTTTACCTATATCATCAGAATACATGACTTTTTTTTATTTCTTTATTTTTTTATTTCCCTTGGTGATCCCATAATTATATATATGTATGTTAGCTGACGAACAATAATAATAATACCTATGTGGAGTTTGCAATATTATTAGGCAATTATTTCAATCATGGCCGATTAGTTTGAGTTTCTGATCTAAAATGCTTAATTTAATTTAATCAAATTTAATAATTATAAAAAAAACTTCGGAAATCGAATAATTTCGTTCGATCAAATCCAATAATTGGATATTCACATTTCTATGTTACGTTCAAAACCTCTTGACCTCTTGTTGCGTACTATAAAACTGTATGTTATCGCAGAACTTCATTCTGCGTTCTTCGTGATATTTGTTTCACCAGCCGGCATATAGTCAAGCTAGCTGCTAGTTCATAGCGAGCCCGCAGGCAGACCTATAAGGTAGATTGAAGATCTCGCGAGGTACTTACATCTTGCACAATGCGCGATATATTATAAAGTTTTTTTAGATAACTTATTTTCTGTCACGCTCCTCGAAAAATGATGCAACAAAGAAGTTTTACTTCTTACGTTTGTACAATAATAGACACACATTTTTTGATACGATTTTACAGTCTTCATGACGTCACAATGTAAGATCTTAGCACAGTAGTCTATGTGATTAATTGTGACGTCAAATTGATGTTGTGGCACTCTCTGGGTTTTCCTTTATATTTTTACGTTAACATTGTACCTACATAAAATGACAAAACAGCTCATGATATAATATATAAATTTTCAGATAAATTTCTACCATAGCAATTTTGGTGATTTAGCATGTCAACCTGTATATGTGGGCTCCGTAAAATCCTATTTTTTTCATAAAATGGCTACATTATAAAAGACTCTAACATTTTTAATGATATTTAACGGCATACTAATAATTACAGTTTTTAATGGTTTTATTATAATTTTAATGGGTTCGACTAATTTTAATGAAAGTGAGATATTACTAAAACAATTAATATGAAAATTACCTATAAATTTATGTGCTTTAGACCACCTTTCGACTGCTGTTGGTAATAGGGAATGTCCAAAACGGTAAGCAGCAGCAGCAAATGATGCAATCACATCGGGGTTTACCTCCTCATCATAACCGTCCCAATAGCCCTGAAATAATGTATTCAAATATAGTATACTACGCAAAACCGCTGGAAGAATAATTAAAATGGAATTATCAGGACTTCTATCATGTCCAAATATCACATGATTCGTATTAGATTTATATTTCTTCTCTGATATATAAAAATTAATTGCTGTTCGTTAGTCTTGCTAAAACTCGAGACTAGCTACACCGATTTGGCTATTTTTTTGAATTACTTGTTAAGTCCAGGGAAGGTAAGAAGTAAAAGATAAGAAAAAAGTAAAAAACTGGCAGGAAACGAGGAAAAACAACATTTCAAGTTTTCCCATATATAACAGAACGGGTGGGACGAAGTTCGCCGGAACAGGTGAGGTTTGTCTGTCTGCTACACTTTGTCGGCTAAACCTGTCGACTGATTTTGATGAAAGGATTGTGCCCATTTGGACAGGCTGGGACGGGGCGCACCGCAGCGCAATAATCCGCCTAGATCGCTTGCATACATTTTGTATGGAGCAAGGCCCACTGGGCCGGGATGCATCGGCGCGGATTGCTCCGGTGGATTTCCGCAATGCGACCAAAGATCAAGATATCACTATGAAGAATAGACAACTAATATCATTTTAAGCTTTGGTTTCGTAGGACAACTACTAGAGGCCCCACTTTACACACTTGACGATTTTAACGCCAAGTCGGCTCTCTATTTTTGCTCTACTCTTTGGTACTGATTAACAAAAATCCGCTTATGCAATGTGGCTTGGCGTACCTCAATGTGTTTTGTAATGCGATGCGCCCCAACCTGACACGCTCCACCCCGTCAAAAAAGTATAGCCCTTAAAAGCTAAAATGGGAGATTTAAATGTATATTCTACGCTGACGAAGTCGCAAGTAAATCTAACAACACCTAACAACTAATACCTTAGTAAAAAGAAGTGTGGTACGCGGAGACTGCCACGGTAAAGCTATTATATACAATATACATAAACACCGATACAATCAATACCGAAATCTAGAGGCAAGTTGCCAAATTAAAGAGACAAGCGTAATGAAAAAATCATTAACAGTTCTGCTATTCATCGATAGATGGCAAAACTAAAAAGTTCATTACTGTGGCGGTCGGAGGGGGTTAGTTAGTTTCAAGGCTATTTTCGTTACGAAATTTCTGGATTCAGTCTCCACGCTCAAGACCTGCGACAGAAGCTATGCAATATCTTAAAAAGGATTTTAATGTCTAATACCTCTTTCTCAAGCACCAGTCCGAACTTCTCCATGACGTCCTTCCCGAGAAGAATGGGCAGGAACTCGTTGTAGGTAATGTGCTGTATCTCGGCGATATTGATGCGGCGCGCCTCCTGGAAGAGCGTCTCGTCGTCCCAGTGCGGGTTGACGGCGGCCAGCCCCTTGGCCACGCGGTTGTGCTCGCGCGCCATCAGCGTGTGCATCACCGTCAGCACCAGCTGCTCGTTCACTCTTATTTCGCCTGACATTTAAACAGCTGGAGTTAGAAATATTCGCTTCGAATCAGCGAACAAGCACATGGCTTTTCTGATGCTGGCGACTATGACCTCCATTACAGTTGCGTTACCGTCCTGTCCTGTGACTGGGCCATTAGAACTATTGTGTGAGTCTACTGTGGCTATGGCGATAGCAATAGGTAAAGCGGTGGATCTTTCAGAAAAGCCACTGCACAGCACTCTACCACCAGTGGTCGTATTCTTGCCTCGGGAGGAGGACTTCCAGGGTTTGTATATTTAGTAAACAGACTTATCTCTTGATAGTCAGAAACGTGCGTTGCATACTCTCGCTGAGATATTATGCCATACTAATGATGCCATAAAAGTAAAACCAGTTGATTTCTTTTGTAAAATTAAACATAGTTGAATTACTTTAGTGAAATAATATATTTAAGTTAATAAATTTAATGATCAAATCTACATCATATAAGCACACGAGAATAGTATCTAAACACAAACGTCTCTAACCTAATATAGACCTAGATTTTGTCGTCGTAATTTGTCGATTAAAAACTGTGTGAATCATGACAGGACATTTTAACACAAATAACATTTTCTATATTTCTCATTTATTTAAATATCGATAGGCTTTGCTTCAAATTAGTTTAAATATAAAAAAAGAAAGAAATGGCGATTGTTTGTAAAATCGGTTAACTAAAGATAGTTGAACGTGACAATGTCATAACAACGGAGGCCGATTGTGCCTTTTTGTTGCTCGTTCCGCGCTCTCGCTTGCACTTCCAACTTTAAATGGAACGCCTCAGAGCGAGGTAACGCCGCATGAGTCGTGTTTTTTGTTGCGTCCAGTCGGCCCCATCGAATTATAAGACGTTGTCACGCCAAAAATATAGATGATACCTAAACAAATATGTATACTAGAAGTATGAATCTTACCTGCTTCAAAGCAGTACATGTTTTTGTTAGGTCTGGTACAACCTTCATCGGGGATGTCGAGTTTCAGCGGCAGCAAGTCTTTCAGACCGTATTCTTCAAAAACGGGATTCATTCTCAAGAGACCACCATATCCAGTCCTCAATTTTCTGAAATAAGAAATAAATAAATGTATTCTCTTTATTTAGCGGCAAAAGAACCCGTTGGTATTATATCCCGTAAAACGTATTTGCAAGACTAAGTAATACGACTATAATAAAAGGACTCAAGCCAAACCATAAGAAAAATTAAAGCTAAATTAACTTGACGCAGGATTTTGTTGACATCTGACTGATCCATTCTTTCTTGCATTGAGCACAACTGTCAATTTTGGTAGCATTTTGTACAATTTTGTTTAGTTATAGTGCATAACTGAAGTATTCATAAAGTAATTAGTGTGTTTCCTTGTTGACGCCAAATCTCACTAAATGGTTACCGCTTTATTAAAGACACAGACATGACTTACTATGACGACTTATGACTAGTTTTGGATAATTTACGTCCAATTTGCTTAATCGGTAAATTAATACAAACTTAAACTTGACTAATGTCAGATGCTAATACCGTCACCCAAAACTAAAAAAAAACTAGGTGGTGTAAAGACAGCGTTTACACAACACATGAGCATCAATAGAATAACATAATACTTCACGTCAAATGTTATTGCCCCAACTTGTTTTATAGTTTCCATATTATTTTATTTTACTTTGTTTTTGAGCAACCATTTCTATGGTATTGAATGACAATCAAGCAGACAAAGTTAATTATATAAAAAAACAAGATAAATAAGCGCAACGTGACTAGTGTGCCTGTCGTCAGCCGACTTGAGCCGACTACCTATTAGCTAGTGTCAATCCTAAAATATATAGACTCTTCAAGAGGTTTGCGGCTCGAATGCAAATAATCTGCGGAGTTCCCATGTTTCTGCTAGGGTGCTTTTTATAGGCGTATGTTTATGTTTTAAACATTATTCTTTTTTGGTATATAACCATCAGAATATCCATCTGCATCTTTGACAATTAACATTATAAAAAACTATTTTATATTTTCTAAGCAATATGAGCATAATAATTTTATGATGTCAACATGTATTTTGAGGGTCTTATAAGAAGAAGATTCTTATGATATAGTACATACCTATACTTCTATCCTCGGTCTTTTATTCCATGAAATCATCAAGTTAAATCATTTTTAAATAATGTAAAAAAATGTAGGCGCAACTAATTATACTATTATCAACCATTTACTTTTGACAACAGATAAAAATGCTCAATACATCGACCATACATCGGTCGATGTCACAATACTACTAAAAGATTCAGCTATAGTAGGTACTTCTACGAATTTAACAGCTGTCCAAAGTTTAATAATTGGTTAGATTATGTTTATTACCCCAGTTAGTAATAATATTGCGTATCTGAATCATGAATGATATTGCATAAAGAATTCCAAGAATTCGGACTGACCTCGGATAGAATACTCTAAACCATGTTAATTCTAGATGATGACCAATATCATTACCTTGCGAATTTATCGGTTACACCATAAACAGTGTTTCCGTCCAGAGCACCAGTCAAAGTGTTGAATGGAACGCGTGAACCTGCAAACACATATTTAGCACTGTATAACTTAAAAAGTATCTTCACGCTAGTATTGTGTAAGAGGAAGGCAAAGTTACTACAAGAGCATGAAATTAAAAATATAACTTTAAATAATATTATAATGCACTAGGCCTGCGATAATATACTACAAATTCCTTTATTTCTTTTTTATATTTGTAACCATTTTTGTTAGTTAGAGAATAAATAAAATATTATGGACTATAATACGAGGTTGAAACTTCATCGAGTCCACTGTTTGAGGTCCCTCTTTAATGTTAACGCGGTATTTTTAATAAATACTATTTATTTTATTTTTGAAAAATGTACAAATTCTAGGGTGATTATGAAATTTAATGAGCTCCCTCGATGTTTAAAAAACTCTGTTTTTAGTACTTCCATCGCCATTGATATTTTACAGTAGGCATGGTAACACGTTATTAAACTATTATTTAGTTATTTATAGATTTCGCCCCGACCGACGGACCCGACGCTCTATGGCCAGTCCAAGTGTGCGCCAGTCTTAAAACTCAAGAACTGCTGGACTGATTAAAAATTACATTTAATTTTTTGGATATGTCTCGGCTTCGAATATCAAAATAACCAATTAACATAAGAAAACTTAAATTTTAAAAATATGAACGGGACAGGGTAGGCAAAGTTTGCCACGATAGTTAGTAATGCATACAGAAGCACAAACAAAATATGATGAAGCATACATATTATTAATGACTGTTATCAAATGGTGTTGTAAAAAAGTTTCGTAAATTGCACTTAGCTATAGATAGTAAGAGGTGTAAGAATGCTTAGCCGTCACCTAGTATTGCTCAACCACGGTTTTTATTTATTAGATAATCAACAAGAACTAGTTTTTAGGCTCACTTCTATAAAAGATAGCGCATATTCTGATCGCATCGCGTTTTTATGTCGATCCTTATTTGACTAGTCCATCGCTACTAATTAAATAGCGCTACCATGAAAACGCCCCGTAAAATGATTATTTACGCCTCTGGAATGAATGTTTTTGTCTCAATAAGTTTTATATTAACTTTGACAAAATGTTCAACGTTTTAGCAGCAAAAAATTACATGGAAAATAATTTATATATTTACACTATGTATAATTCCGGCAAAGTCTAACATTCTAGTAGAGTAGTTTTGTTTAAAGTAGTTTTTAAACAAATCGTCAACTTTTAGAGGTTTTTCGATAACATCTAACGTCGGTCACTCGCCGCACGTAATTAATACATTTAATATTGTGTAAAAATGCCTCGTCGCTTTTAACAACTTACTAACAGTTATACCTACTCACGGATGATGGTTCGTTGATTTATAGGCTGTGCTAAGAAACAAATGTAAACGTAAGCTTATTTTCTTTTGTTTTTGGTGGTCAATTGTACGGTCTTAGCACCGTAGAATTTGCTGCGTCGTCGTCGGCACTATCCGCCGCCGCAGCCGCTGTTCATTAATTTGCGTAATTTTTAGTATAGCCAGACTTGTTATAATCATTTAGCACTAATTTAAAGGTGTGTAGTCCTGGACTCTAAGCCAAGAAAAATATAGAGCTCCTTTGCCGAGTGGTAGACCAGAGTAAACTTTTCTGCACTTAGTTAAAATTACACAATGTTTATAAACATACACTAAAGTAATTCAAAGTTTAAATTGACTTTATAATATTTATTACAGTGTATTAAAAACTATAAAATCAACAGAAACTGGAATGTACAGTGATTATAATGACAACTAATAACATTAGAGTACTTTTTTTATGTATATTAACAAGACGGAAAATGTAAAACATCTTGCTTTTGTTTGATATTTCGCTTTAGTGTAAAATATTGTACAATCTCTAAAGACACATGGGAATGCCTACTAACGACATGACAATATAAATGCGTGCGAAGCTACCATTATGGTGTGTAAGGAATTCTTTGGATTATGTCATAATGGGCAGTCCATTCACCGCTCAACTTTACGCGCTTGCACGTGACCGGTTGACCCGCACATCTGCCAGTGAGAGGCGAAAGTAGTCCGTTACGTGGACCTTACGTAATCTAGTGCAAAAATTATTCTTGTGATAAACATCTGATTGGTTGTAAACAACCCAATGTCAGCACTCTTGTACATAATTTTCCATAGACAAGAACGTGTGAACTTTTTACTTTGGAATGACTTTCATATTCCCTACTTTATGTTATTCCAGCTCTATAACTTTTAAACCAATTTAGGAAATTGTTTTTATATTACACATACTCAAACTAGTATGTACAGTTTTAGTTTGGTTTTATTTTACCAATGTCTTGATTATGATAATAGGATCATAAGAATTTTAATTAATAAGAGACATTTGCATTTGGAAAATATATTTTGATATAAAGAAACTGACGGTGAAAACTATCGAGAGTCCTTGTATCTGAACTGAAATGAAAATGAATTGAAAATAGGTAAAGAATCATTGTGCTAGATGAGATTCATGAAAAGCTAGGCTCATCATTTTAGAAAAGTTGAAAATTTCTCAGCGTAAGCTTCCATTCCACTACAGGTGAAGACAATAGAGCTACTATGCATCTAATAAGTGGTCGATATAACTGTAGCCGATTTCGGGTAACAAAGCTAAATCGATTTAGTACTCTAGTAAGTACTTAAGTTTAAGTTGAGTACTGTTAACTCAGATTCGCTCCTCAGTGAGGCGTTGAGTACTGTTAACTCAGATTCGCTCCTCAGTGAGGCGTTGAGTACTGTTAACTCAGATTCGCTCCTCAAATGATTAAGCGTTATATCAAAGTACTTGCTTAAGAATAATATTACAAATTACTTAATTAACATATGTTTTATCATGGCAAAACTTTTGCTAAGTATTTTTATGTAAGTTGATTAACTCTTATAAAATGTTTCCTCTGTAATCTGTAGGGTTACTCTTGAACCTCGATATGTGCTACTCTAAAGTTTTTGATTTACGTATCATATCTGTTGCTTTAACTACAATTTTCACAAATTCGATTTTCATTATTATAAATGCGAAAGTGTGTTTGTCTTCACGGCTAAATTTTTGGGACCCATTTAATGAAATTTGGACTGCACAAAGTTAAATAAAGTTAAACACCCGAGTTCAAACATAGGCTACTTTATTTCAACAATCAGTTCAAAGTGGCTATGTGGAGGGATGTAAGTTTGTATGAAAATCGTATTCGATGCTGACGAAGTCACAGGTATTTTTTTTATTCTAGTAGCTTATATTTAACAACATTAATTATTACATCATTTACTTTGCAAGCTTTGTTTGATAGAAAGAAACTGACAAAGCCTTGGGGTTTCACATTTGTTTAGTTGAAGATGTAACAAAGGTTTGCAAATGAAAGAACAATCAGCGTTAGTGTTTAATAGTTTTACTACATTTGAATGCTTTGTTATATGATGTCAGTTTAAAAAAGTATTTCCCGCGGTAACGTCCACTCGGAACATCTAAGGCGTTGAATGTCAAATTACATTAGTAGTGATTCTACTTAGTAACCTATTTTCTGTTTGTTTGTCTTTACAAAATGCCGGGTAGTAAGTAAAATAAAATATTTCCTTCTAGGGGAATGTATATTTTACCATTACTTTTAGCGACTTCATTACTTCCAATTGGATTTAATTAGCATTAAACACTTACAGAAATTTACAGCTACCAATTAATATTTTATAGTTCAAATTGAAATGTAATTATTACTTAACGAATGATTGATGTAGACAAAATCAAGTTTAAAGGTGCAAAGGAAACTGAGATTAACGATAAAACTATAGTACACTACGTTTCAAGTGTCGGTAAGTCGAGTTGGTGCGAACCGAAAAACCGCAAGTGATCGATTGCTTGTGGCAGTTGAGTAACATTTAGAAATATTGGCCAGCTTATATTAAACGTGACAGATAATAAATACATGGTTTACGTTTATTCAATTACTAGGAAAATAACTAGTAAATATACTGTGTGTAATATGTATTGCAACTACCAGTTTGCGAATACAAGATTAATACTGTCTTAGTTTTAAAAAATATTTATTTGAGTCTGGTTTAAATTGACACTCTAAAATACGTTAACTATAACTTTCCTGCCCTTTTTGGTCAAGAGGTTTGCCGCTATCGAACATTCTCGATAATAGTTGGTAGCAGTATACGTGGATGTCTGTATTTTTTGGTGTTTATTGACTAATTTTTGGATTGAATATATGCATTTTTGTGTGTTAGCATCTTACAAGAATATACATAGCACACACGAAACAAGGTGGTTGGCTTTGAAGCAGTTAATGCTTTCTTCATGGTAGGTTTATACCGTGCTTTTGACTATCAGAAAGGGGATAGATAAAATTTGCTTAAACGAAAAGTTCTGAGATTGTTATAATAATGTGACCATTAAAATAAAATATAATTTCACTTAAATTTCGCTTAAATTATGTAAACTAGAAAATGAAATAAAGATTAATCGGTGGTATTTGTCCAGAGATAGTTATTTAATTACCTGTGATATCTAACGGGAAATAATCATTAAAGGATCTTTCATGCTATAATTTGTAATGTGTATCGAGGATTTGAGCAACTTCTGATCAGCGAATTGAACTACTTCTCTAGTGTTACTTACCTAGTCTGCAGCCAGGTCTAGGCGAGGGGAAGGCACGCACAAAGTCGATGCACTTGACTCCAAAGAGGCGGTAGAAGTAGTCGTCATCGGGTACGCGGATCTCGTTGCAGTAGGGGTGCTTTAGGTGTTGGGGACGCTTGCAGCATTCCTCTGGATCGTTACGGTTGCGCGGGTCTGAACAAAAAAAAAACATTAGGAACACAAACAACCAATAGCCCGACGCTCGGTATATTTTTCCTTTTTTAGCTTTGGAACACCATCTTTCTGTGGCAATCCTTTCAATTAGTTTCGGAGATTACCTATACAGAGTTATTTTTATGGATATTATACAGCGAAAAAGTACACGGTTATCTTGATGGTGAAAAAAAAACAAATGTGGTCTATAGACACCATAGACGTTACACGTGTGCTGTCCTGTGTCTGAAATTTTAGGTCTTTTGTACAAGTTTGTCGACTACTCTACTCTCCGGACCAGAATATGACAATATCGTTTTCGCGGTAGGCATAGGTAAGCGGTGGAACAAGTTGCTGCTCAGCAATCTGCCACAAGTGGTCTTATTGGTAATGACCCACTACACCAATGATCATCTGATACAAGCTGCTGGGCAGGAACGCAAAAAGTTTCTTCTAAACAGCAGACCCGGGGGGACAGAATATAACATTAAAAAAAGACACTGTGTGCCAAGTGTGAGTTTTTGAAATTATTTACTTTAATAATGCGTTTACGTTTAATGACCTAAAAGTTATTGTCAGCGCCTCTAGCGGATAGTCGAAACAACTAAATTATTCCATATATAAAAACTGAAAATAAATCATTCCCCGAGTTGGTCCGGGCTCCTTTGCAGAATAGACCATCTGCCTTCCTGTGCTAGGCATCTCGTAAAAGGCCAGCATAGACTTACCGACACTAACACCGTACTAGGTCTGACTAGGTGGTCGGATTGGTCCCACCGCCTTATCTATGACTGCCGCCATAATGTCAGCGCTTGGCGTTGATGTGTTCCGGTTCGGTGGGTAAGGTAGCCGGTAAACTTAATTTTGCTCGAGGCCTAACATCGTGGCCTAAGGTTGGCAACACACCATTTCCACCTTTGGTGTCTCTAGGCGTCGTGAATTTCTTACCATCAAGAAATCCGTCTAATAAAATAAATACAATTGGTTCGTCCAAACGCAAACGTAGTAAGTTCGTGAAAAACTCACACATTTTTTATTTGTGTAAATATGTATATAGTGTGTCTAGAAGTTCTATTGTATCCTGTATTTAAGTCAAATCGTAAGTAATAATAAGTGAAACCGGTAGGCAATTTCCACAATAATAAATTGTAAGTGATACGTAAAACAGTACAAGTGTTTCTTCATTTAAAGATATGAATATTTGGAAGTTTTAACAAGCGACGACGATGGAAAATATCAAATACAATAAAATTGGAGTCGATCTTGCATTTTTGAGAACAAGATTGGACAAATAGGCCTTAAAATTTATGGTATAATATAATAATAATGGTAGGTAGTAAATCAACAGTCAATAGGTTACTCAATGCAACATTACGTTTAAAAATTCAAAAACATATTTCAACATACACGCCAACACCGTACCACTAGACCAAAGAAGCGATTGAACAATAATCGATAGATATTAAAAACAATAGGCAATCAGTAATTGGCAATAATCAGCACTAGCATTTGTTGAGTAGCATTATTTAAAAGTTATTTAATTAGCAATGACAACTAAATAACACACACACGCACACACATACACACATACATGTATATACATAAATCATCACGCCAAGTCACGGTACGTAAGTCTTAGTACGGTACGGAGAGAGTATCGAGGGCGAAATGTTATGAAGCTTGCAGGTCTGCCTAGCTACCTCCACATTCATTAGGTACTCTTTGTAAAAAAAAACACGCAGGTTTCGAAGACTTTTGACACCATCCTCGAATAAAACCTTTGGAAAAAATTAAGTGTTTCCAAAGGAAAGGAAAGTTTCCTAAGGAGCGAAACACTGAATTAAATTAATAAAATAAAACTCTAGATTCTTTTGCGGATTAGAAATTATATTTTTATCAAGCAAATGTTATACGTGAGTAATTATGACACTCGACGACATATAAGATTGACCTCTAGACGTTGTATTTCTACTAGACCGTGGAACTTAACGCGAAATTAATCTTCCGCAACTTAAGATTACTTCTAAAGAAAGTGATTGAAATTAATCCTCTGTAAAGTTACGTCTCGTTAAAAGTTGAGAGATAGTTCCTTTCTATTTGACTGGTGAAGCAATTGTAAGAAATTGCTGGGTTCTGGCTATCTGTACCATCACCTTTCACGTATTTTTTTCTTCACTGAATTGTAATTTTACCTTCTAACATTACGACCACTCACGAAAAAAAAGGTTACTTACGAAAAATCTTGATAGTGTGCCTAAATTTTAATTACACAATAAAACATGAAAATGTGTCTTTGCCATTGACATATTTTTTTCATGTTATCCTACTAACATTATTAATGTGGAATTTCACACTCGAATGGCGGAACGGATTTGTCTGAATTTTGGAACACAGGTAGATTGTGACCTGGATTAACATATAGGCTATTTTAAGTCCCGATGGCGCAACGGGTTCCATTGAAAACATGAGCTAAGCCGCAGGCAAAAGCTAGTTTAACACTTAAATTAGAGCTAACTAATAAGACCTAAGAGCCATCTCGATCACCCAAGCTTTCAAACAAAATCCACATCGAAATCGGTTAATCCGTGTAAAAGTTATGATTATGTTATGAAACAAACTGATCTTTTGATGGTAAAAGATAATCAGATACCGTGTATGGTATTGGAGCGTCGCAATCAGACAAGGCGTGCAAACCAACCTGTCATCTGGTATGGACCGCGACATTGGTGACACTACGCTATAGCGGTTGGAATAGGGAAATTAATACATCAAATGATATCACCACCAATGTAAATTAAAAACCGATATCTACCTTTATATATCACAGAAGAGGAGGCAAGTGGGTCACCTAATGGTTAGTAATCACCGCCGCCCACAAATAATATCCGCAGCATCGAGACGAGAACACAGAAGCGATAGTTATAAACAATCCGCCGCACTTAGAGAAGTCAATTAACATTTAATCTGTCGCTAAAATAACAATTTTGTACGGAAAATGAAGCCCATATTTTTCATACAAAATAGGTAAAAAGACTGGGGCCGAATGTGCGTCAAAATCAGCACCAATGTCGATAAGTCACAATTTTAAGCGAAAAATGAAGCCGACATTTTTCATACAAAATGGCTAAAAAATGTCGAATGTGCGTTAAAATCGGCACCAATACGAGTATCAATGCAATGAACACTAAATGACAGACACATACATACGTCATATTTTTACGCCAAATCAGTAACGCCTACCTTACTAGTAGAGAAAGAGACATTCGCCCACAAACATCCGCAGGATTGAGATTATCACAGAGTACATTACCTGAG
>NJDC01000086.1:189625-216408 GCA_002245475.1 Calephelis virginiensis
ATTATTATTAAATTAATATACATTAGTCGCTGCAAAACTCTGTTATAACATTTACTAGGTGGTAGAGTTTCGCGGTGACTCGTCCGGATTGGACGACTTTTGCATTCCTGCCGTCATAGCGTCAGCGCATGCCGGTGATGAGTTCCGGATCGGAGGATAAGGTAAACTTATTTTACTCGAGGCCTAGCTTCCCGGCCTTAGGTTGGCAACGTACCATTACCACCTTTGGTGACTTTAGGAAATTTCTTCTCATTAGGAAATCCGTCTGCTTGTTTGCCTTTCAATATCATAAACAAAAGTTTATACAGGTTAAGTACCTTTGGAATGGAGCCATTGTTGCACCCCAAGTAGGGTGGCGAAGGTTGTTGCATAGTCCATCCAATCGTCGATACTTCCCTGCTCGGCATTCCACGTGAGAAAACACTGGCGGGCATACTTCTCGAATGTGGGTTCTCGATGTGTCGATCAGTGGCAGCCCTTTCTCAATCTCTTCGTATGTTAGGCCGTATCTGCGAATGAATTCCATCGAATTAATTGTAGGTAATAAATAGTAAAGTATGGAATCGAGGTATTTAAGCGAGAGTTGGGTATGTCAGAAAAAGCACGAGAGTAGGATAAATGCGGTCTAAATGAGAGCACTACGGAAAATCTGTGGTGTAACGCTCGCTGACCGCAATCAAAGCTGAGATCTGAGAAAGAGTGGGATTGAAAGAAAGTGTTAAAATACGAGAAGGCACAATACGTTGCTTCGTCATTTTGTATAAATAGGATTATAAATGTGTAGAAAGCCGGGAAGATCTGCAAGGATAGTGACATTTGGCAGTTGATACTCTCTGTCTAACTTGGCGTGAAGCGTGGCTTCCACATTACTCTACCACCTAGTCAGTTGTCACGGTGTTAGTGACGGTAAGCCTATGTTCGCCTTTTACGAGCTGCCTGGTAGAAAGGCAGATTGGCTATTCTGCAAAGGAGCCCGGACCAAAACGGGTAAGTTTTTGTCTGAAGATTAAACAGATAGACAAAAAATTTAATAACCCTCGTATTAGGTTCTGTTTTTTGTAAACAATACAAATGATTAAAAACAATCAATCGCACTACAAAAAAGGAGGAGGTACTCAATTCGACTATGTGTTTTTGATACATGATGTGTATTTAACATGACCAACCTTACAAATAAAATTTTTAAAATTCAATTTTTATTTTGCGAAGTAAACGCTTAACAAACATACATATCTCCTTTTTCGAGTCTATTACGTATGTCAAATCATATCTTATTAAATACATTATTCCTCATTGTAGAAATAAATGTATTTATATGGGTTTTTGAGTTTTGATAGACCTTTTACTATATTTCTATTTTGTGATCGGGGTTAAGACTGCATCTTTGAACTCCCTAAGACACTCATACGATGGCTTTGCAGTCAAACGTTGTTAACGCTGTCAAAGAAACAGTGACTGATGGAATGTTGGAATCACATAAAGATCTATTGGTTCCTTGCGAAGTTTTAGTTTTTTTTTTGGAATGACTAATATGTTGCCGACCTCGAGGTTTTTATAATTTCACCTGCTTTTATGAAGTCTCAGTTCGGGATGAACTACTAGTAATAACCCTTACCACACAACTTAAATTGAATACATTTCTTAAATTGTAAGAGAGATTTCGCACTACGTCCGATCCGAATCCGATCCGGACCCGTGAAAATATGGTCTGTAGCAGCCGTAGAACTATTTCTATGGTAATTCACGCACTAGATCCGATCTCCGTCATCCGATTTGTTTTCGTCATTCTAGAATCTCCATTCCGGAGAAGATTTTTGACGGACCAAAGTAGCCATAGTACTATTTGTATGAACGCTGGTGCACTGCGTCCAAGATAAAGCCAACCTGCGTACGAGTAGAGAAAGAGCGGGGAGTGCGGCTGGGTGACGTGGAGCGGCAGTCATCCAGTGTATTTAGTATTGGGTAAAGAGTAAAATAAGTGTCCGTAAAGGAAAAGAGATCGCACTTTACCGGTTTCCGAAACCTATAGAAACTATCACTATCTGGCGACTGTTTAAATAAGATAAAATAAAATATGTGTCCGTATGAGTGTATATTATATTTACATAAACATTAAGGATTTTTTTTTCGTTGTATTATAAGGCTACGCGCGCACTGGTGCCTTTGCTATTACCATATCAGTAGCGCAAATGGTTAGAGCATTGTTCGGCTTGAGACGTAAGGTTATAGGTTAAAATCCTAACTAGGGCGATTTTTTTTTCTTTAAAATTTATAGAAGTGTTATATTTCACATATTTATTAATATCTTAATTATGTACTGTCCTAGCGATTCTCATATTTGCTTACGTATCCTGGCGTAACACTGCGTTCTCATCTTAGACACAAGTTGGACCTTGTAGATTCTACTCGTTTTTAGGAATAACCATTCATAAAAAATTGCAATGGCGTATGATGTCAAAAAAATTAGACAATTAATTGATGTTGAAACCGCTAGTATGGTTTATTTTAATTATTTTCACAGCATCATGTCGTATGGAATTCTTCTCTGGGGGAGTTCTGCCGAAGAAAATACAATATTTATTTTACAAAAATTCAAGTTCATTTAAAAGAAATTATGATATACACTGTGTCAATACAAGGAATAAAAATAATCTTGCTGTGCATGTGTCTCGTCTCCACAGAGTAAGCCATTCTTTCATGGGCCAATTTATACAGTTCCAAATAAACTTCCCAATTATATGAAAGAACTTCTAATTAATGAATTTAAGAAATGTATCAAATGTAAATTAAATGAAAAGGGTTATTATACCATTGCTGAATAATTAGATGATAAGACGGCTTGGGATTAATTGCTCCTTAGGCCAATCTCTTACAAATACAATGTATCATTACATTAATTATTGTAAACATTTTTAAAAAAAGACAAGCCCGCTGAGTTTCTTGTCGGATCTTCTCAGTGTGCGGCCGCGTTCCGATCCGATGGTAGATTTATTATTGTATCGACGCGTCACAGGTGCCTTTTGTAGGTTTACGTGAAATAAAGATGTATTATTATTATTATTATAGTATTATTGGTGCTCAGTTTCTGATGATTGAACGTAACAAGCAAGATGATAAAGCAAACTATCATATAATATGCGATATATGTTAGGGCGGGGCGCTTAACGATTAAGCTATTACTATCGTTTATCTGCTAGCACGTGAAAGGAAGTTTGCTTGTATGGTGTTTTCTATTCTTCGGCTTGTATGTACAAGAAGTGTTTTGAACTTTCTTTCAATGTATACAGAGTCGTGAATACTAAAAACTAGCAGGTTATTTATTATTTTGTTTTTTGTAACTAATCATGTCATTTTTTCTCAATTGTGTTTTTAATGCTATTGATTATTGTGTTTATATCTTAAAAATGCTTTACCTCGAGTCGTGAAATAAGATATGGAAAATGCCCAATTTTGTCCTACCCCATTACCCCTGTATCTAGAAAGTATAATGATAACATTAGTGATACTAAAACATTAAATTAAATATTGTAAAATTTGAATTCTAAGCTTAAATTGAATGCAGAGCTGAAGTATTGTAGGAGTTGGCATTTTATACTAACTAGAGGGGATTTTTCTTTTTTATAATATTTTCAAAGCAAAAGCCTGTAATAATCACGATTCATCCAAAATACATGACATACCAAGAACACTTTCTAAGTATTTTAATAAAGAATTGTACTTGTAGAACTACTCACCTTTAAAAGCGATTACCCTACTTAGAGAGTAAAAAATATATTAAGTACTCGTTACAGATTGACTAAGAGCATTAGGTACCAATTCGGTGCCAACTTCACTTGAAATGCCAAGGCTTACAGCAGCAATAATTTACCTTGCAGCTTTTAATAAAACCTTACTTTATTAAGATCGATGCTTCTGTTTGATGTAATTTATGGAGGTTGTTAGCCATTAGAGTCTATTGAATTTAAAATATGTATTTGTAGCGATTAGTTAATAATTCGTATTTTTTTAAATAGGAAGCTGAAGACGGATATCCTTATGGTGGGAAATACGTCGCTTATAAAGATGTTAAATAGTTATAAGACTCTTGCGTAACGTTTTTTTGTATATCTACCTAAGTATAAACCAATCATAGACAACTTGAAAAGAGCTTTATAGTAGGTAATATTTTTCAGATATGAATATCAAATTGAATGTAAAGTTCAATCATAAGAAAGTGTGAGGTTAAGTGTGTGTATCTGTCTGCCTGTAGCATCATAAATTTTAAATGGATGGACTGATCTTGATAAAATTTTGAGATGGTTACATTAAAGTTTTGTAACTAAAGTTCCGAACAAAGTTAATAAAGTGTCTACCCCGTAATGTCGTATGTAAATTAAAACAAACTTATAAGAATTTCAAGGAAAGTTATAAACTTTTTTTAATTAATATGTTTAATGTACAAATACAATTCCAATATGTAAAGGCAATTATTTTAATGTTTCACCAAATGGTAAAAGAAATTATTTGACAAAAGTTTTAGCGCATTGAAACTACAAAAAACCCACTTAGATTGTAACGAGGAAATGAGTATGTGTAATAAAGATGTGTATTTTCTTCGATTTCTCTGACACTCCATTATGTGACTCGGATTTAACTGACTTCAAAAGACTTCCAAATTCCAGCTGCATTTCCAATTAAAAGCTGTTAAAATATAAAAAAATAAAAACCGATTAACATATGTATGAAAAAACATCGAACATATGACCTCCTTTTTTTCAAAGTCGATTAATAAAACTCTACACGTGTAATCATACACACTTAGCGATAAATTACATACGATCTTAATGAAATTGTTTCAGTCAACTAGGTCATTATCATATCCCAAATGTAGTTCAAGGTCACTCAAATACTTTTATATTTTATTCACTGCGTTGCTACTACTAGCCAAGAAATGGAGGCTAGTGTCTGATAAGTGATTTGCTTAGTCTTAGCTACTTTGCTTTAGTAGTTACTACTAGCGGCCTTACGTCTTTGGCACGGGGTGGAGAATGGAGGTTTATTTAAAGCTTTGTTTATTAACACTAATGTAGATTTTTTACGGTAAAAAAATAAATTAATAAATAATAAATATACCTGGACAAGTTACACAAATTAAGCAAACACAACACAAAAGTAAGCAAATTATATGCTTGTGTTATGGGTGCTAGTCAACGATTTTAATACATATAAATACTTATACGAGAACAAATTTAATAAAAACCCAGACCCGGAAATGCAGGCATCTAAATGCTCATCATACAAATGCTTTCCCCCGTCGGGAATCGAACACGATCCTCGTAGTTGGTCGGCGTAGTTGGGCGTGTAAGTTAGCCACTCGACCAACGAGGCGGTCAAAGTTATTTAAGTCATTTCAGTCAATCAAAGATCTTCAATAGACACCATATTAATGTTACGTCTATGTCTCATGACGGGGATTTTAGTTCGCGTATGAAATTCAACCAGCCAAATTACCATCTGGCACTCTTCACGTCGATGATTAGCATTAGAGTTATGGCAGCAGACTTAACAATAGGTAGGTAAATCAGATTACAAGCAAACATTAAACACATACAACTGACTGCGTCGTTGGTCGAGTGGTCAAAACGCCTTACTTTATCGACCAACCGTGAGGCTCGGGTTCGATTCTCGACGGTGATAGGCATTTGTGTGATGAACATTTAGAAGTCTGCATTTCCGGGTCTGGGTGTTTATTAAATTACCAGTTACCAGTACCTATTTAAGTATTTCTGTGTATTAGAATCGTTTACGTTAGTATATGGGTGTTACACAAAGTACAAGCATATAATTTGCTTACTTTGGGTTTAGGTAAAATTTATGTCACTTGTCCTTGGATATTACTTTATTTATTTATTATTAATTTATACACATATTTACGTCAAGTCCCTTAGGTAGGTTAGGCAGAGTATCTAGCAAACAATAAATTAAAAATAATTTAGTTTAATTTTTTCGATATTTAAAACACAATATAAAACACCACGAACCGAAGAAATTTAGTTTGTTTTATTCAATTAATTTCTGATAAAAGATATTTAAGTATGTTTAAATCTACAGTAGAGTCTAGTTTCATCTTTAATATGATTTACATCAATGAATCAACCGTTTTGATGCAGGGATGGAATTATTAAAAAGCCGTATTTGTAGCCTGGGTATTCTGTGATCTCTCTAAGGCTTTCGACTGTGTTCAACATGATACTTTGATTAGAAAATTACGCTATTACGGAATTAAGAACAAGGCTCTTGATGTCATGATCTCATACTTGAACAATAGAGTTCAGCGGGTTAAAATAAATGGTAAAACATCTTCGGGTTAATTTACCTATGTCATACGAAAGACGTAATTAAAGCTTTTAAGTTACTACAAACTAAGAAAACGTCAGACTTGTGGGGACATTCTGTTAAAACGATTGCGTCAATAATTTATGATATTGCACCACATTTGGCAATTATATTTAACTGCTGCATATCGAATGGTGTATTTCCTGATCTAATGAAACAAAGCAAGGTAGTGCCTTTATTTAAATCGGGTAACACTTCTGACCCAACAAATTTTCGACCTATTTCAGTTTTGCCTACACTAAGTAAAATATTTGAAAAATTAATACTTAATCATATGTTAAATCACTTCAGTGTTAAGAAATTGTTACATAATAAACAGTTTGGATTTACCAAAGGTTGTTCAACCGTTGATGCAGGGGTGGAATTATTAAAAAACGTATTTGAAGCCTGGGAGAACTCGCATGATGCATTAGGTGTATTCTGTGATCTCTCTAAGGCTTTCGACTGTGTTCATCATGATACTTGGATCAGAAAATCACGCTATTACGGAATTAAGAATAAAGCTCTTGATGTCATGATCTCATACTTGAACAATAGAGTTTAGAGGGTTAAAATAAATGGTAAAACTTTTGCGAGTTCTGCGGTTACGATTGGAGTACCACAGGGTTCTATTCTTGGTCCATTTCTGTTTCTTGTATATATAAATGACTTACCTTATTACATAAGGGATACCCACAATATTGCTTTGTTTGCGGATGACACTTCACTTTTATTTAAAGTGAAAAGGCAGTTAGGCAAGTATGACGAACTGAATAATGCGATATCCAAAGTTGTACATTGGTTCACAGTTAACAATCTTCTTTTAAGTGGTAATAAGACGAAATGTATTAGATTTTCAATGCCCAATGTTAGGCTAGTAGATTCCAATGTACAACTAAGTGAATCTAAATTGATCTGGTTGAATCCACTGTCTTCTTAGGCATCACAATTGATAATAAATTACAATAGGGCCCTCATATTGAGAAACTGGCAAATAGGCTTAGTTCAGCAGCATTTGCAGTAAAAAAAAATAAGAACATTAACAGATGTTGAAACTGTCCGAATAGTATATTTTAGCTATTTTCATAGTTTAATGTCTTATGGGATACTTCTTTGGGGAAATTCTGCACATATAAATACCATATTTGTATTACAGAAAAGAGCTATTACAGCTATTTATAATCTTAAAGTAAGGGATTCCCTCCGAGAAAAATTCAAAGAAATAAGTATTTTAACCTTCAGTTCTCAATACATTTATGAGAATTTAATGTATGTTAAAAAAAATCTATGTATGTTTACAAAAAATGTGATGTTCACGACATTAATACGAGGAATAAAAATAATCTAGCCGTATACAAAACTCGTCTCAATAAAATTAGTAAATCCTTTTTGGGTCAATGTGTATGTTTCTACAATAAGTTGCCCATTGGTAGTAGAGATCTACCTTTAAATAAGTTTAAAAAATATATAAAAGCAAAATTATGTCAAAAAGGTCAATACGGTCTCAGAGTATTTGGATGATGATATCCCCAAGATAGAGGTTTCAATCTCCCACTATAATTTGTAATGTGATTTGTTGTACCTTTTATTTAAGTTAAAGTAAGATTGTAATTTATATTTTTAATCTAGTTTATATTGTAATTATTATTATTGAAAAAAGACAAGCCCGCTGAGTTTCTTTCGCCGGATCTTTTCAGTGTGTGGCCGCGATTCCGATCCGGTGATAATTTAAAAAAAATGTCGACGCGCACAAATACCACTTGTATGGTTCAAGTAAATAAAGATTTTTCTGATTCTGAATCTGATTCTGAATAACTTAATTAATTAGATGAAATGGATTTTATTAAAAATGGGCATCTCATAAACAATTTTTAAAGTCAAGCTAATTAAAAAATAACGTAAATAGTAAAACATCATACTTTTTAAATAGAAATTTAATTAAAAAATATCAATCAAGAAATGTTGTTTTATGTTCATTTATTATAATTAAAACTAGACGACCGACCGAGTATTTCGTATCGCTTGACATTAAAAGCTACTTAAGTACAGTTTGTAGGTTAAAGAACTATTTTTCCCAATTTCCCTGTTATCTGCTCGGTTTTTTTATAAGAACCTTCATCTCTCAATAACCAACGCAACAAAAAATAATTAGCAAAATTGGTTTATCCGTTCATGCTTGATGCGGTGACCACGCGAAATGGGGAATGGGGAAACAATACCATTTTGAAATTTAGTGTTGTCTAAACTAAAATGTCTGCTTAATATTCCTCAATCTTATAATTAGCTTTTTTTGTTAAGACCTTTTGACATAACTTTTAAAATTCCTTTCCTATTTGTACAGATTTCTTATTAACACTATGATGATCGCCTCTGTGGTCTAGCGGTTCAGGTGTTGGACTTGACTGTATGAGGTCCCGGGTTCGATTCCAGGGTCGGCGGCAACAGAATAGAAAATTGGGTTTTTCCAATTTTCTAATAAAAAAAAATTTGCTCGGGATTGGATATGTGCCCGGCTGGCGATAGGTTTGCCACCTATCACATTGTGAGACTAAGTATCTTCGGCTAGTCGTGGATGCCCTGGTTGTGCCTCTGACTGCCCCTTATGGAATATGGGCGCGAAGATACTATATCCCTACTTTTTGTAAATAAATCCATATTATACCTAGTGTCAAAGACCAACTAAAGTAGCTTTAGTTTTAATTTATGATTTCCCATTATTTTTTATTATAATGTTATTTTGAGTAGATTTTACATTTCGCAATTATTTGCCTAACATTTAAAAAGATTCTATTGTACTATGCGAATTAGGCCCATTTTTTAACACGGCCTCGTTGTAATGAAAGAATGAGTTTAATTTTACCATGAATATAATAATATATAAGATAAATTTTCGTCAGATTGGGTAATAAAATGAATAAATATTAGCAACCCATTTTCCATATTGATATTACAAATGCAAAAAGTTTATCTGGCTGTTACGTTTTCATGGCTAAACCGCTAAAATGATTTTGATGAATTTCGATAAGCTTTAGTAAAGACTTGATTTCAAACACAGACTACTTTAAACTTTTTTTAAAAATCAAGTCCTTTTTCTTTCATACCTTTTTAGGACAACGTGTTTGTTATGTGTATTGATAGCTTGCCTGATTGATATAATCACAGTATTTTATTGGATAATTAAGTCCTTGAATAAGGTCATATATTTTATAGATATTTGGACCCAGAATACTGAGTACTCTCCTTAAAAATGCTCTGTAGATTTACTGGAAAGCGATCCATGCTTTTATTAAGCTGAACGAGAATCCTGACAAACAGTAAGTTTAAACTTTTTTACCCTTTTACTAGAACGGTTTTAGTAGAAGACTGACAGGCGGTCAGTTGGTCGAGTGGCTAGCGTAAACGTCTACGGGGGCAGACGTTTGTGTAATGAATATTTATTTAGATGTATCCATTTCTGGGTCTGGGTGTTCGTTATTTTTTTTCTGGTATCCATATAATTATTTCTGTATATTAGTATCGTTAAGTAACACCCATAGAACAACCATGTAATTAAATAATAATAAATAAATATCCCTTGACAAGTTACACAAATTGAATCTAACCCCAAAGTAAGTAAATTAAATGCTTCTGATTAGGGTGTTAGTTTACTAATACAAAGAAATACTTAAATAGATACTAGAATAAATTTTAAAAACACCCAGACCCGGCTTGATTCAATTTGTGTAATATGTCCAGATATATTTATTTATTATTTATCAACCTTATATGATTAGGTATAATACAAATAATATTACAGCATAGTTAGTATTACTAGTAGTGTACTCATAGAGTTTTTTGAAATCGGTTGAGATTGACTCGTGATCGTGTATTTTCATAAGCTATTAATCATCGCGTCAACAAGTAAGCATAATTAGTTGAATGAATTATTCATTGTAACCTTATTCATGTCAATTGGTCGTTTAATTCATTTAGAGCTTGTCTGATGGCCTCGAAATTAAAAGTGTTTTCATAGTTATATAATAATTTCTAATTTTTTAAAGAAAGAAATATTACGCAGTCAGGATTTGAAACGCCTTAAGCCGATGAATGCTCTAACCATTTGAGCTACTGAGGATTCTAATCCTTTGGGAATATGGAATCTTGACAATTTTCTTTCTTTTAAATATAGTAGACAGTTAACCCAAGCACAGGACAAGAAAAAAGGAAAATAAAAAATCCTATATAATAATGTCCAAAGACAGAGTTAGCTAGATTTTGAATAAAATTTATGGTAATAGTAAGGGAGCCCAAGAAGGATTTGGGGAGTTACTCAGGCGCATAAGGTTATCATGGTTGAGCCTTACCTACCTCGAGTATGTATAAAATCTTTGTTATATAGTCGCGCTTGTAGGGCAGTCTGTCCAAATTTTTAGCTCGTAAATATACTCGAAAATGTCAGATTAAAATATTCTAATTAGCATCTGTATGACTGGTTATCTATTTCACTACCCATTACATTTACATTATCAGACATATCACATGTCTGATTAGCATATTTCCACCATCGAATTAAGCAAGTACACCATCAATATCTAGTACACTAGCGTATGCTCAAGTGTCTACAATAATAAAATTATTGTTCGTTCAGATTTCGGACGCTGCCTAGCACCGCCAAAATAATAAACTTCATATGGCCGTCTTTTTCTTCACCATCTAATAGACAAAGTAAAATAGGTCCCCATGTTGCTAGAATAACTACTTATTCTGGGCTCTCTTACTATAAACTAAATATATTCTTTCATGTGTTATTCTGACTTTTAGATAGATATTTCATTTTATAATAAAATCGTAAGCGAAAAATGTTACAACAAATAATACAATTCTGAATACATTCTAACTTTCAAGCAGCTTTTGCCGAACGGGTATGATATATTTGCCCAGGAACTGGATAGAAAGTTGTTTTAGTATCAGATTTAGAAGAAACCTACCCCTCGACGGAAAAAGGGGGTGATATGAGTTTGTCGTATCTGTGTGTTGACAAGTTATGATGCCACAGACCGAGGCATCATCATTTTTAAACGGATGGACAGATTTGAATGAGATTTTTTGTTTTGTCGCCTCTGTGGTCTAATGGTTCAGGTGTTGGACTTGACTGCATGAGGTCTCGGGTTCGAATCCCGGGTCAAATCACAAAAAGAAAAAATTGGATTTTCCAATTTTCTAATAAAAAAAATGTTGCTCGGGATTGGATATGTGCCCAGATGGTGATAGGCTTGCCACCTATCACATTGTGGGACTTAGTATCTTCAGCTAGTCGTGAGTGTCCTGGTTGCACCTCTACCTATATTGGGCATGAAGATCCTTTTTTTGTTTAAAACCTGACGTGATTGAGATTTTTTAGATAAATTATATGAAGAATTTTTGGGGTTTTTTAAAAAAAAGTGTTATTCTAGCGATTTGAAGTTTATATAAACTTTGACACCTCATTTAATCTTCTTAGGATAGGAATTTTAAAATACAGATATCCTCTACCTACAAGACAGTTAGTATATTTTCACTTTGGAAAGATTCATTGGTTCGTATATCATATCTGAACTTGGAAATTTTCTAACTTTTTTAAATCGAAGGTTTTAATAAATATACATATAGATAGACTTATTTGTTTTTTCGTAAAGAGAAAGGTAGATCGCCTCGTCAAAACGAACCTGTTGTAAAAATTCAGAGTCTTATACAACAAAAGCAAAATAGCCCGTGGGCCCGTAGACCTTAAGCTGTTAACAATAGATAGAACAGTACTTAGACCTAAATATGTCAATCAACAATAACATATTTCGCCCAACAATGGCCTTCGAGATGATATACACCGATAAGTACCCGCACAATGGCAACATAATAAATAGCTTCTTGAGCTATATTTGCTCAATAAACTGATGTGATTGTGTTACAGGGCCTTGGAGTAAATTTATAATTTATAGCTGACTGTAAGTGAATGTGAAGCACCTCTCAAAAGTGGCTTCATCTTTGCAATTTGTGCCCTAAAAGTGTGACTATTTTGTGTGGTAATATATTACATCATCAGTAAATTGCATAAAAAAAGTATGTGAAATATAAAATTCGGTCAAGTGCGAAATCATACTTGCATATTAAGGGTTTCGTAGCAAGCAATTAAGTGTATTAAGCAAACAATGCTTAAAACTACAACATATAAGTAACAGCTTCATTTATGAAATTTGAAATGATACGATTTTCATAATCATATTTTGTTATTGTAGCCACTGGTCAGATTATTAGTATGTATATTAGTTTCAAAATAATACCTTTATTCTAAAAGTAGATTTAAGCTGGGTAAGAGCACCTAAGTAGCGGAGAGATAAACAGATGAAAGGATATGGCGAAACTGTAAAATATTGCAAAATTATCTTCCAGTGCAATTCTTACATGTTGACCTTTATATTACAACTTTTATTTTAATCTAAACCTTGACCATTGCCTTGATTTGACTTTTGAATGAGCCACCCCTTGAGCTTGATACAATGTATGTA
Source organism: Calephelis virginiensis (assembly GCA_002245475.1). Classification (NCBI taxonomy): domain Eukaryota; kingdom Metazoa; phylum Arthropoda; class Insecta; order Lepidoptera; family Riodinidae; genus Calephelis; species Calephelis virginiensis. The sequence goes on from NJDC01000086.1 coordinate 202,501, forward strand.
TAGAATCTAGAGTACAATAGATAGGAATCAATTTGAAGACTAGCCAACCTTGGTGTGGTCAAACTCCACATCGTTTAATCTTTATTAAACATTAGTACACATAGCGTTGACAAGGCCATTGATTTAGGAGATGTAAATGTAAATACGCAATCATTTGCGGAGCTTGTACTTTGTGTACTGTAAACGCAAATAAGCTTTACTCAACAATGGAATATGCTCGAAATAATCGCCAGAACTATCATGATCATAGATAACGAATGAAAGAATAAAATTTATAATAAAGATAGTATAACCAATAATATAATTTATTTTAAGAGTTATAGTTAGTGTGGATAAATACTCACATATTTACCAAATAAAAGCAGATAACATACGTTAAAGTAAAAAAAAAATGCAGGAAACGAAGCAATGAGATAATTCTAGCAATAATTAAAAATAGTTCGTTGAATTAAAAACTGCCTCTTGTTTTCTGGTAGGTGATTACTAGTAACAGTAACTTTTGTAAAAAAAAATCTTCCTATTGGGTTCGTTTTATTATTTTTATAATTTAATGTATTTCTCATGCAGTCGAGGTTTTTCATAATTGATAATAATAATAATCTATAATATTTACTGTTTTCTCCCACAAAAAAGCGATTTTAAACATTAATGCAACTTAAAAAAATAGTATCAGAAGTCCAAACTGAGTAGGCCCCGTAACTGTAATTCTTGTATCACATTATCGACTACACTACGGAATATCGTAGTTTGAAATGTCGATGTACTGTATTCATAATGTTCATTAGTGCGATGTACGTTACTTCGACAGTACGGTATGACGAAGTATTGTATTAAGAATGTTTATAAAATCGACGTACGGAACTTCGAAAGATTGCTATGTCGAAGTACTGAACTTCGAACGTTTGATTTCGATGTAGGTACACCGGGAAGAATTTTTTAGAACCAATGGTACAATTCAAGGTTAAAAAATACTTATACAAAAAAAATTTGGATTTTTAGCAAATTATATATTATACGCTAGACCGCCTTCATAGTGCATAGTTTCCTTCCTTTTGATTTTGTTACATAAAGGTAAATAGTAAGTAGGTATTTGGACGAGCGCATTCTTGAAGAGTTAGATAGAGGTACAAACAGGGCACCAACGATTAACCGAAATTACTAAGTAAGCCGAAATTACTAAGTAAGTAAGTAAGAGTAAGCGTAATTAATATAAGGAGGCACGTTTTGTTCAGTTTATTTTGATAAATAAATGATTGTTCTCAAAACAAAGGGGTGATTATTATCTGACAATAAATATGTGGCAATGGGCAGGACATATTGCTCGCAGAACCGAAAACCACTGGAGAAGAAAGGTTCTCCAGTGGCGGCCGCGCACCGGAACACGTAGTGTTGGACGTCGTCCTACCCGATAGACTGATGCTCTGGTCAAAGTTGCGGGGAGTCGCTGGATACAAGCGGCTGGTGATCGTGACTTGTGGCGCTCTTTTTGGGGAGGCCTATGTGGACGTCTTCCGGCTGATGATGATGATGAATAAACATGTGATTCTGTCACATGACCCGACTAAGTATGTGCAAGACAGCTCAAACTTTCCTTGAGCCTCACAGTTTCTTTTTTTGTTATGGGGCCTTATAATTAGAGAACTATTTCTTCTCTTTTTAACTTGTTATGTTATGTATCACCATTTAAACACACCCCAAGCACTAACAAAAACTAGTTCAACGATTATAAAAAGAACAAAAACCATTTTCTGAGGTCTAGGGACCCGGTGTTGACGTTGACGACTCAACGCTGAACGCAACGCTGCCCGGGATTAGATAAGTTCCCGGTTGTTAATAGATAAACCACCAATCATATTATAAGACCAAGTACATAGTAATTTCGGTTAATCGTTGGTGCTCTGGTTGTACCTCTATCTAACTCTTCAAGAATGCGCTCGTCCAAATACCTACTTACTATTTACCTTTATGTAACAAAATCAAAAGGAAGGAAACTATGCACTATGAAGGCGGTCTAGCGTATAATATATAATTTGCTAAAAATCCAAATTTTTCTTGTATAAGTATTTTTTAACCTTGAATTGTACCATTGGTTCTAAACAATTCTTCCCGGTGTACCTACATCGAAATCAAACGTTCGAAGTTCAGTACTTCGATATAGCAATCTTTCGAAGTTCCGTACGTCGATTTTATAAACATTCTTAATACAATACTTCGTCATACCGTACTGTCGAAGTAACGTACATCGCACTAATGAACATTATGAATACAGTACATCGACATTTCAAACTTCGATATTCAGTGATGCAGTCCACATTATCAATTAGAAATACCTACATTTTGTATTATAATTAATTTGTATGTATATTCCTGAATATATTCACTTTTGAAAACGTATTAGTTACTTATGCTAAATTTGAAATAAAAAACAAACCGAAAAATCAACTTACGTTCGAGCTAAATTCACCGAGATGTCCAGCAAAAGTTCACCGACGCTTGCAAAATCTTCAGCTCCCCAGTCTCCCTTCGGTTGGGATACAACTGAGAAAAAAACAAAATTCATAGATTGTAGTTTACATTAAGGAAATATGTATCTTCTCGCTCGTAGGGCCTTAAAGAAGGTAGGCTAAGTACACCCCAAGGCACCCACGATTAGCTAAAAGTATCTACTACTTAGTCCCACCATCTCATACTGGGTCCAATCCTTTTTTTATTACAAAATTAATAACACACGCAAATACCCTACTACTAGAGTACAGTACATTTTTACAGTAGATAAGAATGCGCGGCGTTCGGTTGGGAGTACATGAGTTATGTACAAATGCGTTGCAAGCAAAGAGTATGTAAATACCAAGTAAATACTACGTGATAGTTGCAAGTTTTTCCGGTGATACCCGTCACCGGAAAATAATCAGTATTTACCGTCATCAAAGAGTATATAAATACTACGTCATAAGAGGCGGGACTTCCATAGATACATAGCAAACCCGAATTTTGTATGAAGTTTACTTGAAAAAGTATAACCTGTATAATTTTAAGGCAAGTCTAAATGCATTCAGATATAAGGCAACTAGTGTCATATGATTTGGGCGAATAAAAAACATAGCAAACCTATTTTTTAAATTTTTTTATATGAAAGTTGCACGAAACTGCCCGTCATAATGTGTTTTTTTGTTATTGTTTTTAAGTTAATTTGCCCCTTTCTGGGACCGGCTAAGACCTTTAGGACATGCTGCCACGTCTTTCGTAATAGTAAATTATTTTTCTATTTATTTATTTTAATTTCATTTCTTTGGTTCTTGTTGTCCTTGCTTTCCCCTTCTTTTAATAGCCATTTCCTCCACTAAGATCAAAGGTTACTTAAGTCCTTGAATTCGTCTTTAGCTTGTAATTCGTTGAAGTTTTCATGTTATATTTCTTCGTTAATTTTTTTGTCAATGTTTTTTCTAATAATGTATCCCTCTCCGTGTCCGGCTTAGACCATTAGGACATACTGCTACGGCTGCAATATTTTTTTATTGATTTCTAATTCATGTCAAGGTTTTGAGTAAAGCGGTGGCCTCTTTATTCGAGTTCAATTATATTATTAGAGCGATTTGGTTTCAGCTCGAAAGTAAAGGATACACTAATTTCTTATTACACTAGTGCATTATAACTGAACATAAGTGAATTAAATGCCACCTAAATAACCTAATTTTACACATAATATACATGAAGTTCAATAATTACGAAAAAACTACGATCACCTTCTTTCACGATGGCGCCAAAACTATACGTTTTTGTCTTTTACACGTATAAATAGGCGCACAAATATTATCATGCTTTCTGAAAATAATATTTTAGGGCAAGACATAATTTGATTTATAGCCACTTTGCAATTAATGCGAATCTGCGTAACTTCAGTGCTCTTCATGGTCATATTCCATCTTAGTACCGAATTTACTGAAATGCTAATTTAAAAAAAAGTAAAAAAGAAAAAGTATCTTCACGCCCATATCCCCGAAGTGGTAGGCAGAGGCTCAACCAGGGAACCAACCATACTAAGTGTAAAGTCTAGAAAGTACTAATCTAAAAAGTAATAAATTGTAAAATGAGTAATTACTTAATTCGGTCGAATACGATCAATCTAAGCGGAAATGTTTCATAATATTTTGAAGGTTCTATTGATCCGGTATAAGTAATTTTAAGTAACCCTTTATCTAAACATGTTTACAGTAAAACCAAGGTTACTACATAATTAGGTACTACTGGTTACCTTCAATTGGAATATTAATAAAATAGTTCAATGTCAAGAAGAGGTATGTGTCTGTTCATTTTACCGGAAAAAGAATTAAGATCAATTTGGACGCCCAGTTTTATATAGAATATCCTAAAAGTTAAGTTATAGCACTTAGAATTCAAGCTTTAGATAGGTTGGTCTTTGACTCCAAAGGAAAACAGTAGTTTTATAAGTCTGTCACGTCTGCGTGTGTGTATCTGTAGGTGTCATTATAGATTCGAATGAATAAACCGAACTATTTTTTTTTTGTTTGAAAGCCGATGTGACTGCGATGAACATTAAATATTTCTTATCAACTTACAATTATTGTCAAGCCATTCACAAGTAAATGCATGTAGTTCCTGTTTGTACAAATAGGTTGATATAATAGGTACCTGAGTTACGATTTTGAAACTTAATTTGTTGTTAGAAACCGGCCAAGTGCGTTCGGACTTGCGCACGAAGGGTTCCGTCCTATCATCTATCTATTAAAAATTACGTTTATTGTATGGGAGCCCCCTTTTATATTTACTTTATTGTTATTTAATTATTTATTTTGAAAGGTAATATACAAGTAAATGTTATGTGAAAATTTGAAGCGTCTACCTGTGAATGAGCAAAAAAATACGAAAAAATCACGTTTATTGTATGGGGGTATATTAAGGGAGCTATATTTTTTTTAATTTTTAGTATTTGTTAATTAGCGGCAACGGAAATACGTCATTTGTGAAAATTTCAGTTTATGAGATACAGCCTGGAGACAGACATACAGACTGCAGAGGCTTAGTAATAGGGTCCGTTTATACCCTTTGGTTAAACCTTGGGGCGGCATGCAGCGTCGGTGAGAATTAGGGAATTTTCAATCCTGTATTTTTGAAAATGAAAAAAGGAATGAAAATTAGTACATTTTACGGAATGATTACAATGGAAAATTAATTTGGAAAATTTATAATGTATCTGCCTTGTAAGTATCTAAAAATGTATGAGTTGTTTGACCTAAGACCATATATGATAAATAAATTATTTTCTAAACTAACTCACAAATCGCAGGCACATAAAGTGAAGTCAGAGGTTTTGTTTTTAACCGCTGTAAAAGTTTGACGTGTCTTTGTGTGTGTCTGTATGTGGCATCATAACTTTTGAACCGATTTCGATGCTACTGTTTTGTTAGAAAGCTAAAGCCATAAAGATGGTTCTTAGCTATATAGCATATAGGTTTTGCGCGGTTTATTAAAAATGTTTAGGTACTTTTCCGATTATTATTTTTATCTATAAAATCTCTACAGAGTTTCTCTTTTAAAAGAGACAATACGGACAGTCTATTTAAATTAGTAATATTTAATTAAATTTGTCTAACCACAAATATTAATTCAAGCATAGCTGGAGGAAAAGTAACCTTCGTATGAAATTAAACAACATTAAAGAGGCCAACCAATATTAACAAATCAAAGGGCACACATTATTTTCAACATTATCGAAGGTGATTAATGAAAACGAGTAAATACATCAAAAAGTTATATAAATTCCTGTTCGCAAGGACGAAGGTAATGTCAACAACTTTGTAACCTGAGGTTACTAGGTCGTTTAGTAAGAAAAGTAGATCACTTTTTTTGATCTGTTGGCATAAATGATATTTAATTAACTCGTCCTGGCTTCGCATGGGTAGACAAATTTCTATTTTTTTAATATTGCGACTATAAATTTAAATATAAGTTATCCTATCTCAAAAGATGTATCAATGTGTGCTATTTTGGTTAAGATCGTTTAAGTAGTATATGAGTTCAACGTGGAGAGTTTTGGCGCCATCGAGAGAAAAGATGGTCGAAGTTTTTTCATAATGATTGAATTTCGTGTTAAGATTGAGTGAAATTAGTCAATTTTGGTGGCATTTTGTTCAGTGAAAGTGCACAAGTGAAATAATCGTGAAGAAATTAGCGTATCGTGTATTTCCTCGTTACCGCCAAATTTCATTACATGAGCTTGAGTAATGAGGCTACCGCTTTACCCAAGAGCCTGACACGATTTACTGACGACTTATGACTGATGACTAATTATAATTGATTAAAATTGATATAAAATTTGTTGCAAATTTCTACTTGACTAATGGCAAAATACTATCGTACAGGCCAAAACCTAAAGAAAGAAGAAGAAGAAGAGTTTATCGCGGGCAAACAACGTGAATCGCCTAAATCATATGACACTTGTTGCCATATATCTGAATGCCTTTAGTCTTACTTTCAAATTATACGAGTTATACCTTTTCAATATGTTATGTCAAGTGAAATGTGTCACTTTAAGTAAACTTTTTACAAAATTCGGGTTTGCTATGTATCTATGGAAGTCCCGCCTCTTTCTTTCTTTAGGTTTTGGCAATCTCGTTAGTTTTTTGCTACAGTTTGGCGCAAATTTCATATCAAAAAATAAAAAAAATAAGTTTGCTCTGTTTTTATTCGCCCAAACATTTGACACTAGTTGCCTTATATCTGAATGGCTTTAGACTTACTTTCAAATTATACGGGTTATAATTTTTCAAATAAACTTTATACAAATTCGGGTTTGCTATGTGTCTATGGAAGTCCCGCCTTTTATTACGTAGTATTTATATACTTACTCTTTGTTTTGCTATTAGTCAAGTAGAAATTTGCATCAAATTTTATATTTGTTTTATATCAATTATAATTAGTCATCAGTCTTAAGTCGTCCGTCCCGCCTCTTATTACGTAGTATTTATATACTCTTTGTTGTATATTGAGTAGATTGGAAAAAGGAGGTTATAAGTTCAACTTCTATATTTTTTATGTACGTTAATTAACTTTTCCGTCATTTCTAAACAGATTTAATTTTTTTTATTTGATTAAACGTGCTTCCGAAATGGTCGCATTGGCAATACTTAGGAAATACTTAATTTTTGTGTACGTTGATGATTTACTTATCGAAGTCGGTTTTTGCTGTTATGAAATTATAAATTTGAAGCGATTAAATAATAACACGCTCTGAGTCTTGTTTATTATTGTTAATTTTGGTATTTTTTAACACCTAATTGGATATCCAACACACTCTAAATTTCCAATGTTTTATTTGACCTAAGCCGGCTTAAGTACCTGAATATCTTAAGAAAAAACCTTGTTGTGTCAGACAAATGACAGTATAGACATAGATAGGAGTTCCTGTATAGGTATATTATTATACTCTTTGGATAGGAGTGACATATTTTTAAAGAAAAAATTTACTTCAAATCAGAAGTGCTATATACCTGTATCTTTTTGTCTCTCGCTGTAGATATCTCTAACAATTTAAGCTACTCAGGATTCAAATCCTGTGGTGAAATTTTTGATTGCCTTTATATCGATCACGTCGAATGTGTAGTCCTAAACCTGTTCCTACAAGCAAAAGTTTTTTCTTTTTCTAAAAATTGTGAAAGTTCATTGCAAGCACGGGAAAAGTGCCTAATATGGGCTATAGACAGTTTTAAAAGTAGGTTTGCACCTGAGAGCCGTAGATTTAATCCAAACTTAATAATAATCGAAAGATGGGAACAAAGTTTCCGCCAAGGCTACCATTGTTCGAACGTGTTTCATTTTTAACCAACCGGTTTCACTTTTCGGCTTAGTAGGCGCCCGAATCGGGCGAAACTCGGCTGGCCAAACGCCTACTAAGCCCACTTTTCATAGCATCATTAGGAAAAAGTCATTATCATCATCTGCATAACATAAAGTGTGTGGAAAACTACTAGCGTTCATCTTAAAAAAGTGTGTATACCACCTCTTTATCTTTACTAGGCAAGATATTAACTTGTTACTGTCGTATTCCGGTTTGTAGGGTTGGGTAGTCTATATGCTCATTTAAGGAAGACAATTAAGATCCCAGCGTTACTTTGGTAAAGCGCGAGTGACATCTTTGGTGTTTATAGGATTGTATATTATTCTTACTATTGGCCAAGTCAGGTATAGTTGGCATCATAAAACAATGAGGATATACTTGTTGTCAAATATCGATAGGTTGTTAAATGAAAAAAGAAAAAAGTGAACTTACCAATTCTCGTCCTAGCTTCTAGGTAAGCTTGATTGACTGCTTCGTAAGTGATGCAATGATGTTGTCCGTCGTAGGCACTAAAATAGAAAAAGAAGTTAAGTGTTTATATTATATCAAAAAGTATGGATTTTGCTAATGATTTATTTTATACCATACACAATTTTTACATTCTTTGCTAATGTTAATATTAATACGTGAAGCAAAAAATTTTTACGAAAATTAAGCGGACGGAGGAGTATGATATTTTGCGCACTTATAATTTATGTGTGAGAGGTATAACATTTTTAAACAAGAATACTTATAAAGTACATTAAATCAATAAATAAAACATTACACATACTAGGTACCATGCATTTGATACACACAAACAAAAATATAGATAACGATAAAATATCACAGATGGCGCGCAATCTATATTCATAATCTTTGGAAACAAAGTAGTTGGTCTTGATAAATGAAGATGTCGTTCATATTAAAAAGATAATTAATATAACCTTAATAATCTTTGAACGTTATATTTTGATAATTTATATTGAATACCTTATAATTAAAATGTGTTACGGTCGAATAATTAAAATGTATCATGGTCGAATTTCTACCAATGGATGACAATTAGTAAATTAATATTATTGCATTAAATTAATAAAAAAAAAAAATATTTTACTCAGTAAATATTTATAATCTTACAGAATCTCAAATTGGTTTTATTCAATAAATATCTTTGAACCAATTTCAAGAAATGATCTAATCATAAAGCAAGCTAATAATATGCTTGTGATAATATTATAGGTGTTAGTCAACAGTTTCTTAGATAAGCTAATATTTTCGCTATAAATAAATTATAGGTGTGCAATGTACGCCTTGAGAAGCTTTAAAATTGTTGGTAAAGTAGTATCTTCAAGCCCATATATACATAGAGCGAGGTAGAGGTACCACCAGAGCATCCACGACTAGGCGAAGACACGAAGTCCCACAACATGATAAATGGCAAGCCTACTACATCTAGTTTTGGAAACAGTCTTAAATTTTTTTACCAAGTATATACTGGGCTTAGCGATAAGCGTTACCGTACAGATTAACATGAGTTTTTGACCGCCTTACAAAAATTTCAATTGTTTTTTTGAATATTGATTACACCGCCAGTAACCAATCATGAAATAATTTTGGTAATGATTTTTTAAGAGTGGCCATGATTAAGAGGTTGCCCCATGTACATTTGATCATGAACAAAGACTAGCTTTTTGACTTAAAATCCTTTTTTTTATTTATCTAGAGGATTTGGTAATGAAGTTTGAGTGTTTTTTGTATTTTTACTGCGCCTAAAATATCAGCTGCTGTAGTCGAAATTAAAATTAACAAAACTCTTATTACGTGAGCATCTACTTACTATTTAAATTAGTATAATAATACGAGTAAAATATTTACGATTGTTTGTTATAACTTTGGTTGTGCTTTAAGCAGGGATGGAAGGTACACCGCGAATGTAGAAAGGAGAGTGTCTGCAGGAAATAGTTTGAATGGAGCATTGGGTAAGCTATTTCAGAGCGAGATTATGAGTCACAGTGCTAGACTTGCTTTGCATAATTCTGTGCTTATTCCAACGTTGTTGTATGGAAGTGAGAGTTGGGTAAGTCAAAAAGAGGCATGAGAGTAGGATAAATGCGGTCTAAATGAGAGCACTACGGAAAATTTGTGATGTTACACTCGCCGACCGCATTCGTAATAGTGATATCCGAGGAAGAGTGGAATTGAAAGCAAGTGCCGATGTTAAAATGAGAAAGGACATGCTCCGCTGGTTCGTACATGTAGAAAGAATGACAGATGAAAGATTGACAAACCAGATTTATAATGCGAATGTGGATGGATGTAGGTACCCCGGGAGACCTAGGTTAACATTTCACGATCAGGGGGCTGATTACGTATCTTTTTAGTGATGGTCACTAGGTAAAGTGTACATTAAAAAGCTGTCAAATGAATTGTTTTGTTGTTGCTATCTCTATTGTATTTCAGGTCACTGTACTTTCTAAATAAATAATAAAATAAAAGCCTACAAAGGTAATAAAAGCCAATATTCTACATTTCATCCGCCATCAAGTTGTCTAACAGTAGATTCAGTTGTTACACCTATAAATCACTGCCAATTTAAATTTAAACAGAAGTTTAGAACTCTCATTATAAAGCTGCTAATTTATGTTTAAATGCTACTTTACTGTGGCTGCCAACCTGTTATTTTTCCTACCCATTTTAATTATTTTTAAAACTCTTAATCAGATTAGTTTGTTGCCGCATTAAATTCATGCCATTTTAAGTTAGCGATAACTTAAAATGGCATGGCATCTCCTTTCAAATGCCTTTCACTGAAAGTAATAGAAAAAACAAACCACTTTTAATGCCGTCAGATTAGTCTGTACACGACATTTCTATGAGTTTTGGCGCCATCGAGAGAGAAGATGGTCGAAGTTTTTTCATAATTATTGAATTTCGTGTTAATATTGAGTGAAATTAGTCAATTTTGGTGGCATTTTGTACAATTTTGTTCAGTGAAAGTGCACAAATGAAATAATCATGAAGAAATTAGCGTATCGTGTATTTCCTCGTTGCCGCCAAATCTCCTTATATGAGCCTGTGTATTGAGGCCGCCACTTTACCCAAGAGCCTGACATGACTTACTGATGACTTATGACCGATGATTAATTATAATGGATATAAAATTTGATGTAAATTTCTACTTGACTAATGGCAAAATACTAACGAGATTGCCAAAGCCTAAAGAAAGAAAAAGAAAGAAAGAAGAAGACATTTCTATAGAAGTCTATTCTTCTGAAAACGTTGATTAAAAAAGTTACAATTTAACATGTCTAGACTAATCTGCATGTCTAAAATGTTCTATCTCTTTTGTTTTTGTTTCATTTCAAAAAGATGGCAGGCGTCTAAGATAAGTTTAGTTTGTTCACAGCAGAATTATCACCGTTGCCTTGTATTAAGCTCCATATCGTTTCAGGCGTAAGAGAAAAAAAAAAATGTATAACTGTGAGAAAAAACTTGTATATTAGGGAATATAATTTGGATTCATTAAATAAATAAATATTCATGGGCAAGTAACACAAAGTAAGCAAATTGTATGCTTGTATTATGAGTGTTAGCGAACGATTCTAATACCGACATAGAAATACATAAATATATACCAGAATAAATTTAATAAACACCCAGACCCGGAAATGCACACATCTAAATTTAAATCCGACAAATGCCTGCACTCGTTGGAAATTAAACAAGAGCCTCGCGATTGGTCAGTCTAGTGTACTCTAGTCACTCGACCAACGAGGCGGTCAACATTACCTACATTGACTTCATTGACAGGCTTTTATTTCCTGAAACTCGATACTCAGTAATTAATAGTAAATGAAATATGGAAATGTAAAATTTGTCGCTACTTACTAATTAATAACTAATGTAATAGAGACCTGTAAAAAATTGACAAATAGTATTTTTTTTACTCAAAATGAACACTTTCTCCTTATATAGTGTAAGATAATATGTCTTTGGGCTTTGCCATGAACGCATATAGCAGTATTATTTCCATGTCGCTAATGTCCATAAAATAAAAACACTTTACTGGCATACGTAAACTGAAACTCGATATAGCTGTCATTACTTAGTAATTAATAGCAAATGTAATTGTGATATATAAGTTTTTTTGGCAAATAATATATTTTTTATTTAAAATACGCACTTTCTCCTTTTATAGTGTAAGATAATATGTTCTGGGGCCTTATTACGATGAACGCATAAAGCATTATTATTTCCATGTTGCTAATGTCCATAAAATAAAAGCAACTTTATGACATCCTATTATAATATAGGTAATAAATGCGAAAGTTTGTCTGTTTGTTTGTGTGTTTTTTACTCCTTCACGCAAAAACTGCTAAACCGATTTTCATGAAATTTGGTACACACATAGAGGGTAACTTAGATTAACACATAGGATAGTTTTTATCCCGAAACAATGTTCCTGTGGGACCACGAGGGCAACACCGCAGACAACAGCTAGTAGGTTATAAGATTGTATTTTTTTTGACGATAACTAATGTTATTTGTAATGTTGTTGCTTATGTTTAGGGTTGGAGTTATGTTTAGGGTTATTTCTAGTTGTTTTTTTTGGTTATGATGTGTGGTAAGTTTTAGTCAGTCAAAACATGTTTTCTTTCCATGAAATAATATTGTTTTAAGAGTTTATGGTAACCCTACTGATCCGTGTATGTATGAACAGAGTAAATAATATGGAGGAAGCTAGGCCGAACTGCAGGAGTTGTGACACTTGGCAGTCGACACTCTCTACCTGCCCCGGAAGCGACTTAGCACGAAAATACTTAACATGTTTGTATGTATATTGGAAAAGTTGATGTTTTTTTCCCCGCTTTAAACAGGTATATTATTCTGTAAAATGTTTGTTGTTCTTGTTATAGTCACTAAAATATTTCTTGATTTTAGATTATGCGTTGTGCTGATGTATAAACTATATTACTGTGAAGTTTCATCTAGATTCATCGAGTTGTTTTTGCGTTAAAGAGAAACAAACATCCGTTTATCCATCAATCCTCATAAATTTTCACATTAGGATATTAGTGGTAAGGATTTTTAAATCTTGGTTCTTCTAATCTTGTTATAACTTTTGAGTATTAAACCAACACTCAAAGGTTATATATAACAGAAGCAAAATTAAATCTTGGAAGTAACAAAATACTAATACGATTAATTAAATCTCATTTTTCATTTATAAAAGTCTAAAGCTTTGCTTGGGATTAACTCCGAAATTACTGAATCGATTTTGATAAAATTTTGTATTTCTACAGAAAATATTAACTTAATGACTGGTTGATAATTGAAGCGGTTTAAGGTGAATGATTCACTTTTCGTCAATACCCATGATTACCCGAAAACACTTAAATCTCATAATATGATAGGTGGCATATCTAACGGCCAATCGGGCGTTTATCCAGTACCGGTCCAAACCATTAGACCACAAAGACGATTATGCATACAAATATTATAAATGCGAAAAACTGTCCGCCTGTCTATTGTCTTTTCACGATTAAACCACTGAACTGATTTTGATACGACTTTCGTACAAACTTTCAATCCCTGTTGTTTTTTGTAAACCATTTGTAACCATTCTAAGCTGACGAATAGCTAGTAAAAATAAATTAAAAATATATTTAATAATCTCGTAACTAATACTATTACGCCCTCTAAGTTGTATAACCACACCGAGCTAAACTTTCATATTCTCCTGTCAAAAGCTACTGGTCGGGACACGTGAGAGCCGAGAGGGCTACACATTCACTTTCAAGTCATGTATGTACTAACACTTATATTTATCTTTTCAAACAAGGAAGTAAACGTTTAATGAACTATTTCCGCTCGTGCAATCCAGACAAATAAAATTGAAGTTTCTGTTTAGAATTTGTTTTTTCATTTATTTACAGACTATCTGCTCCGGCGAACTTCGTTTCACCCTCGTTCAGTTTGTATGGAAAAAAATAACATGTTTTTTCCTGGTTTCCTCGCAGTTCAACGGGAGAATAAGCATCCTATGTCAGTATCCTAGTTCTAACATACCT
>NJDC01000086.1:217493-229844 GCA_002245475.1 Calephelis virginiensis
TGATTTGAGTACCTCATTTATCGAGTTTTTCATCACAAGGCTTAAATTCGATTTTCGACTGAGACATTTGCCTAGACTATTAAATCATTAACCAAGCTACAAAACCGTTCAATATAGGCAATGTCATTGTTTAACTAGGTGACGCGATTGTTGGACATGTGATCTTCATCTAACGGTCCTCTGCCCCCTGGTCTGTGTACACAACCTACTACATTTCTATGTACATAAGCACTTGACTTACTAGTCATAATAAGAAATACCGTTCGTGGCTATTGTGGTGTTGCTAGGTTTCACTCGAATAATGTGTTCGATGCCTATATTTTTTATGTATGTTAGTCGATTGCATCATTTGTATACCTATTTTATCACACATTGTTTATTTAAAAGAGCGAATATTCAAGGTGGTTCCGGTGCCACTAAGCCAGGATCTGATGATGGGATCCAAGGGAAATCGAGAAAATCCTCCATTTTTAACAAATTTAGATAAAAGGAGGAGGTTATAACATGTTCGACTCCCACAAGTAAACGATTTGTCCATCATTTTTGAACTGATTTAAAAATACTTTTTTTTTATTTTATTATATGAGATGGTCTCAGTGCCACCAAGTCCGTTTCTGATCATGGGATTTTAGATAAATCTAGGAAAATACTTAATTTTTGTTTATGTAATGATTTACTTATTGAAATCGAAGAGGATTTTTATCGAGATTTGGTGGGCTAAAACATCATCTTAAACATACACAAAATACACACAAATGCCTGACCCCGCTGGAAATAGAATCCACAATGAGCCATGCTCCGGTCAGTGGAGTCAGGCATGTATTAGACCACCACGGCTGCGGTTGCTGCACTCTCCTACAGATCTCTACAGCAAGATGTGATCTAACGACCCATTTCACTTATGCTTGCCATTTACGAGCTACATGCTGATGGTCTATTATTTAATGGGAGCTTGGAAAAAGCCAACTTATTTTTATGATATTGGAAGGCAAACAAGCAGAGGGATTTCCTGATGGTAAGAAATGAACGCCGCCTATATACCAAAGGTGGTAATGGCAATGGCAAAAAATGGCAAGGTATGGCACCAGGAATAGGTAATGC
The DNA here is from genome assembly GCA_002245475.1 of Calephelis virginiensis. Classification (NCBI taxonomy): domain Eukaryota; kingdom Metazoa; phylum Arthropoda; class Insecta; order Lepidoptera; family Riodinidae; genus Calephelis; species Calephelis virginiensis. The sequence goes on from NJDC01000086.1 coordinate 218,595, forward strand.
GGTGGTCCCAATCCGAACGAGTCACTGTGAAACTCTACCACAGAGTAAATTGGCTTTATTACAAGTAATATAATATGACAAACATAATTAAAATACAACAAGTATTGTATAAGTTTATTGTTATAATAAAATAAGCAATTAAGGATATATAAACTTTGTAAGTTGATTTATTACATTTGGAATAATGCAGTATTTTATTTTAGTTTTCATTAAACGTATATTTTAGAAGTAAAATGTATGTTAACATCGTTGTTTAGCATGAACTTTATTAACTTCTAAAAATATCATCTTCACTCCTTGTGATTAAAAATCATTAGTTCTAGACTCTATACTTGTTATCATCGGCACTTGGAGGAATTCCATTGTATACACACTTTTTTGAGGCAAACGCTTCCTACTTTTCCACTATACATTTTATTTAATACTTTATGTTAAGCTATAACCAACCGGTTTCACTTTTTACAGCATCATCAGGGCTTTATAACTAAAGATACAAATTTGGTTGTAAGTTACCCACATAAAAAATAACTAACGAGTAACTTACAACCGAGTAGGTACTGAACGTTAAATTAAAACAGACTTTTTATCTTTATTTAGCCCCGACGATGCTGTAAAAAGTGAAACCGGTTGGCTATAGAGTAACAAAAAAGTAAAGTAAAGTAAAGTATTAAATAAAGTGTATAGAGGAAAAGTACAAGCGTTTACCTCCAAAAAGTGTATATTATGAGTTCTGTAAGACTGACTTTGCTGACAATATAATTGCTTTATATTGCTTTAAGACCACAGGTGATAGTACTTTGCTGTTACTTGCCCAGTTAGTCACCGCCTTACCTATTCTTGCATTAGAAGCACAGTGCTATGTTCCGGTCCGGAGGGTAGGGTAGCCGGTATATTTGCACAAAATACCTTAATAGCCATAGGGCAGAGAAGCAGCTTTAAAATCTATGGTGTCGAAAGACCAAGGTTGTCGCTTACCATAAGGAGAACCATGTGTTAATTCGCTGTCTAATGCCATAGAAAACTTTTGACGTAGGGTGGAAACGCATTGTTACCACTTTTTAACCGACGAAAACAACGTAGGAAATCACCGACCACATTAATTTTAGCACTATTCCCGTGCCTGGGACATATTTTCATATTATTAAACAAAGACGAAAGGGTTCAAACTTACTTAAACTGAAGTAAAACTTTTTGTTTCTCAAAAACATATTTCGAAAGGTTATCCCGATTTTTCAAATTATTTTATAAAATGCACCCCAAGGAGATCTCATAATGTATGACAGTTAATTTAGCATTTTTAAGTATGCAATATAATAACATGTATTTACGAGTATATTGATACTAAGATAAGCCTTAAATAATGTTTTGCAGACTCTAACACGAACGCCGTAAACATCAAAGATAACCGCAGAGTTTAGTGCTCTAAGATTTTGAGTACTGCTGTATCTTTAGTAAGGCTTAATTTATTTAGTATAAAAAAATATACAATTAATAACTGCCTCTTTTTAGGAATCAGTTCAAAAGACAAGCATAACTCTGATAAGAGATATCTTAAAACTAATATACGATAAATAAAAAAAACACTTAATAACTAGATTGACTGTGTACCAACTTCTTGAGAAATATTTCGATATTTAAAATTTCTAACAATTATTTATATGATATGAGACAAAAATTGTAGTTCACTAGACGAAGAAAGTAGCGAAGCAGTACCGTAAACATTACTTTTACTTATTACATGCCCTAACGATCCGTGTTTGATTAAAGCTTCAGATTAGACACGACAAAATCATCTCATTTTTTGATACATTTATTCGACTACTTTTACATTACATACATATTTTTAACTAGCTCAACCGGAGTATTTAGTTCACTTGCTACTCAATACTCTCTGCCTAGTCTGCAGAGGGACTTGGCGTGAAGAATAATGTTTCTCTACATTCTGGATTTTGAGTCATTTGGTTAATTTTTACATACTGGGTGGTTGTTATATCTGTAATTTCTAAATTACGAAACTTAAGAGTTAGACAAAATTACGGGATAGGTAATCTATAAATCACGTACTACGAAACAAAAAATGAATTAATGAAATCAGACACGTTACAGACAAAATTCTAAAAATGCTAAATATTTTTGTTTATTGGAAGCTGTTTAGCGGCCTCCGCCTTTTCTTTAAAAAATCTTCAATGTACAGAATTCTCGTATGCACGTGAGTGTGCGTGTGTGTCATGTGTGTATAGGTATGTATGTGCGTGTGTAATAGAAATATTACAGAGAGAGTCTGTGCCATCACATTTTTTTTTGTTTGAAAGCGGGCGTAATCCAGATATTTCTTAGCTATATTGAAAGTAGGTTTTTTTGAGGGCTATTAAATTTTTTTGAGTTTATTGTTATTTTAAAATTAAATCCAGTTACTCAAGAAGAAAAAACGTCGTTAAAGAGAGACGAAGGTTGCGGATTCAAATGGGATCTGAGGTGATTTTTTTTAAAACATTTCATCTGTGACCTGTGGGGCTTTTCAGTATCTTTTTATAGATAATCATTGGGTAAAGTGTACATTAAAATGACGTGTTTTATATTTGCTGTCTCCATTGCATTTCTGTTGGTCACAGGAGATAGTAAATATAAAACGCACCATTTGACAGCTATTTTATGTACATTTTGCCAGTGATCATCACTAGAAAGATGTGGAATCAGCCCCCTGGAGGCGGTAGAAAGAGAGACAACCCACCTACGACTAGTAGCAAATACAAACACAAAAAACAAATAGATGACTCTAAGAGAGTCAGAGAAAATAATTATATATTGATCACTCAGTATATCGAAATTTTCTATCCAGAATTGTGTCTTAATGATAGATTCAATGTAAATTGACATCTCTGAGTTCAACTCGTCCTAAACCTATTTCAAACCGGGCATTAATCCAATCTTAGGAAACATTGTTTTATAAGAGAATTAAAAGAAATAAAACGGGTTGTATTCCGGGAGTGCTGGCAAAAGTGAAAACTTGAATATTAACGTTGTGCATTTTTGATATTTTGGAATGGTTAGGAAATAATTTTGCACGAATTGCTTAATTTATCAGTATGAAAGTGGTATTATGTGGTAGATTTTTTTATGATATTGGAATGCAAACAAGCAGACGGATTTCCTTCGGAGACAAGGTAGTAATGGTGTATTGCTAACCTGATGCCGGGATGTTAGGCCTTGAGCAAAAGTAAGTTTATCGGCTATCTAACCTTTCAAACCAGAACACGTCATGACGTTATGGCGGCAGGAATAGGTAAGGCGGTCGTACCAACCCGGGCGAGTCGCTGCTAAACTCTACCACCTTGTCAGATGTCACGGTGTTAGTGACGGCGAGCCTATGCTCGCCTTTTACGAGCTGCCTGGCAAGGAAGGCAGATGGTCTATTCTATTGCGCTATCGTACACAAACATGACAACACGAACATTCGCGCAAGCGACGTTCGCCGTCTTACGAATTTTCGCCTTACGAAATTTCAGGTCACCTGTCCTGATGCGAGTTTAGAAGTTTTTACCCATTCCAAAAAAAGTGCGCAACGCCGCTAAAGAAGTTTTCACTTAAAAAAAGCACGTATTCAGTTGACAGACGCAGGAAAGGACATCATGTAGTCAATAGGTAGGTTGTTCTCTGCGATTAAATAATAGTTTATAACACGTTCTGTATGCAATTATGTCATAAGATACGCTCATAATCTGTAATATTAAATTATATGCTTTGGTTGTTATAAATTCTGAATGTCGATATGTTTCAAGGCTTACGCAATTGTCTAGACGAGCTCGTGACAGTCTAGACTTGGCAAATAAAATATTTTCACTCTGGGATGAGACGGAAAATTAACTTTATCTCAACTCAGACTAAATACTTTTTTTTTAATACTCCAAGGTTTAAGTTGAAATAACAGTAAATAATAAACTGTAACAAAGAATATAATGTAATTGACCCATGAAAAATTTTAGTCAATGTTTAAACGCATATTTTTATTATTAATAATAATAAAACGGAAAAAATAAATTATGTTATCATTTGTGTATTTGAGATGGTTTAGATATCAGAATAAAAGTAGCTGTCACTTCCCAGCTTTTTAACTATAATTGGGGTTCTAGACGGATGTAATCATTGATTTGCATCTGCCGTAGAATAAATTCGATTTTAATAAAAATAAGTCGATGGAAAAAAATCTCTTATCTCCAAGGTTACCTTTAATGGAAGACGTATTTACAACCGTCTAGAACTTTTTAATCATTACATTGCTGCTTTGCAAAGTTAAAGAAGAACGAACAAACACACCTTCAGTATTATAGTATCAGTACGGAAAACTACGGACCTTATGTAATTGTTAAATACCTGTGATATTAATATTGTTACTCCATAAAATATTTGAAATAATACGTTTTAAACCCAAAACATTATATTGGAGTTTGTCTATTCGTTTGACTTTTATGACAGAACAAATAAATTAATTCTAAAAGATGTTTTACTGTTTAAATTTGAGTTATTTAATTTAAGATAGACTGTAGATATTAAATCAAAATCATAAATTAAAAATTGTATTAATTGAACAAAAAACAAAAAAAAAACAGATGCCGAAGAAGGATTGATGCTAATTATTTAAATGAATGTAACAAGAAAGTAACATAATATAAGGCAGTAACTGCAATCACTGCTTTTTCTTATTCTGATTTTTTTCTGTTTATTCTTCACAGTTAGGTTTGACCAATGAAAATGGCCTTAAAGTCGGAAGTTTGCGGTAGTTTCTATTACTTTTCATTTATTTAAAGCTGTGGATTTTATTAAAGAAATTACTTAATCCGTATCTGTATACCCGCTGAAGATTATGTAGTTGGATGATATCGATCACACGCTTTTATATTCGGAACAAGTTCTTTAAAATTCGTAGTTTGAAAAAACCAAGTTTAATTTTTTTTTATTTGTAATAACCTATGTCATGCCTCATGAAAATCCGGCAAATGAAAGTGAACCTGAAGCTAAGCAAATGTTTATAAAAAAAATGTTTATAAAACTTAATTAAACCTCTTTAAATGTGTACAAAAAATGCATTAACAAAGATGAAAACATTTAATTTTACAATTAATCATCATCACTTTTTCTTCCTTTATCATTACAGATGTCTTTATCGATGTAAATCACAAATCAAAATACGATCAAAGAAATAATAGGTATGTTCATCGAAAAATATCGATAGCCTTACAGATAAATAGCAGCCCTGTTTATCTTTAAGGTTATCGATAAAGTTCTGGTTTGTAATTTAAAATTTTGAGCACCTTTTCTGATTTAAAATTTTATTGTCGGAGTTGCATAATCAGTGATTAAGGATTAATTCGTTCTCAAAAAACATTATTTTTGCCTGAACTAGATATTGACTACGTACTACCCACGTACTGAAATAAATTAGTTTTCCCGCTGGAATCCGTTCAGACATTTATCAGTTTATTTTTTTAATAACCCCGATAAAACCATTAAGAAATGTAGTTAAGAACTATCTTAAAAACGTTAGCTTCCAAACAAAAGATCCACATCGAAATCTATCTATCCGTTCAAAAATTATGATGCCACATACAAACACACGCAGACTCGTCAAACTTATAACGTCATTGTTTTATCCGATGCAGGCCAAAACGTGACCTGTATTACTCTTCGTCCTTCTGTTTTCTGAGATATAAACTAACCTATAACATAGCTATGTTGCGATGTGAGAAAACGACAAACACACTTTTGTATCGTATGGATAATTTTGTTTAATATAAATGATTTCCCCCGTGTTGGTCCGGCTCTTTATAGAAGAGACCATCTGTCTTTCTGTCAGGCAGCTTGTAAAAGGCGACCATAGGCTTTATTTAGTTATTATATAATATATTATCACTAACATCTGCCTAAGTGGTAGAGTTTCGCACCGACTCGTCCGGATTGGTATCACTGCCTTACGTATTCCTGCTGCCATACCGTCAGCACTTGACCTTGACGCGTTCCGGTTCGGAGGATAAGATTGCCGGATTGATAAACTTACTTTTTCTCGAGCCTTGACATCCCGGCTTAAGGTTGCAATGCACCATTGCCACCTTTGGTGTCTGTAGTCAGGCCAGGCTAGGCATCAGAAAATCTGTCTGTGTCTTTGCTTTCCAATCTCATATAAAAAATTAAAAAGTATAAGAGAGTGGCCAATAGGCCAATCCTTGCATAAAAGCCATGGGAAATCTTTCGCTACAAACAGGTTTCGAAGACTACAATGTTGACTGGTATAATTTTTTAATTAATTAAAAGAACCTTCAAAAAGTAGCAAACTAAAATGAGTTTGCTACTTGAAGGATCAATATATGATTCCTGACCTACGACTCGTTGAGGAAAGTTTTTGGCGCCATCGAAAGAAAAGATGGTCGAGGTTTTTTCATAATTATTGAATTTCGTGTTGATATTGAGTGGAATTAGTCAATTTTGGTGGCAATTTGTACAATTTTGTTCTGTGAAAGTGCACAAATGAAATAATCATGAAGAAATTAGCGTATCGTGTATTTCCTCGTTGCCACCAAATCTCATTACATGAGCTTGAGTAAAAAGGGCACCGCTTTACCCAAGAGCCTCCTGACATGACTTCCTGACGACTTATGACTGATGACTAATTCAAATTAATTGAAATTGATATAAAATTTGATGCAAATTTCTACTTGACTAATGGCTAAATACTAATGTGAAGGCCAAAACCTAAAGAAAGAAAGAATGAAAGACTCTGTGGGCGGTGGTGATCACTTGTCGGATAAGGCTTACAGCTTCTTAAAAGAAAAAATACAGACCAGGTTCGAACCAAAAATCTCGTACCAAAAATCCTATTAATACTATAAATGTTCAAAACTCCTTCACGCAAAACATACTGAACTGATTTTCATGAAATTTGTCACACACATAGAAGGTAACTTGGATTAACATATAGGATAGCTTTCATCCTGAAAAAATGTTCTTGTGGGACCATTAACCACGCGGGCAACGCCACGGTCAACAGCTAGTTAAATAAAAAATAAAATAAAATGTTGTTCCGACTGTTCACTCGGAGCTTTTTATAGTGCTTTTAGCGTAGCTTTTTATAGGATAGTGTGGTAGATATTTTGACAAATTATAATATTTAATATATATAATGAAAATGAATTATAATTAATGAGACACGAAAGATGCCGTTATGATTGCTGGCGATACTGTTCTTCATTATAATTTTATAAAAATGGAAACAAATTATGATGATCCACAAGTTGTACGGTGCTAGCTCCTACAGGGGTGGTTGCATATGTATTTGACGAAGATCAGACAAGTGGAAAACATATTTTTTTATGTTACTAGACGACTTGGTATTGGATTCGAATTTTGCAGTATTGCGGTTAAGTTATAATTTTTTTAGCTGTGACCTGCACTATAGTAGAAATAAATTTTTTAGCAATACCTAGGTATATATATCTAACTTTGTTTAATTTATAATTGCAATCAAAACTATAGCCAATACAAAAAATGTAAAAAAAGTATTTCACATTCGTATTCCAGAAAAGCTAGGTAGAGGTACAACCAGGCCACTCACAGTTAGCCAAATACACTAAAGTCCCTCAGTGATAGGTGGCAAGCCAGTCGCCAACCGGGCACATATCCAATGCCGAGCAACGTTGTTTATAATAAAAACCGAAATATTGACAAATAAAATAAAAAGAGATCGTGAGTATCCCGTATAAATAATTAAAAATGTTATTAATACGCGACGATTTAAGTTTAAAATCTTATATAATAAAAAATTTGAAAAACACATTTTGTTTGTCTGGCTGGGTAATCGAACCCGATACCATATAAAATCAAGTCCAACGCCGAATCGCTAGACCACAGATTTGAATAAATGTACTTTAAATAAACACATAATGTTATGTAAGTTGAATCAAATATCAAAATTAAATCCAATCATTATTCAAACAGTGTTCATTCAATCTTGATGCCCTCTTTATTTATTGTAACGTTAACATTTTTGAAAATTTATTTGGTAATTATTAATTAAGGAACAATAGACAATTGCCGTTATCACTTCTTCACAATTAGTGTAATTATTTATTTAATTTAAAACAATTGCATTTATTCAATGTTTCATACCTTTAATTACGTTAGGTAAAGGTTTTTTTATTAATTATTGACCAATTAAATACAAAGAAATACCTTGTCTTTGAAAATGCATGTAAAACAGACATTTATGAATAATTAAAATGTTCATGACGAAATCATTACGTGTGTGGTGTCAAGAGTTTCGGAAACCGCAATATTTGTAAAAAAAAGAGCAATAAATTTGGAAAAACCTAGGCAGGTCTTAAGAATCGTGGAACTAGGTACTCGATGCTCCGAGCCTACTCCGCAAGGTTCCTAAGTCAGTTTTTTTTATAATATTGGAAGACACAAGCAGACGGTTTTCCTGATGGTAAGAAATTCACGCTGCCTAGAGACACCAAAGGTGGTAATGGTACGTTGCCAACCTGAGGCCTGGATGTTAGACCTCGAGCAAAAGTAAGTTTACCGACTATCTTACCCTCCAAACTGGAACACGTCATGACGTTATGGCGGCAGGAATAGGTAAGGCTATGGTATCAATTCAGGTGAGTCGCTGCGAAACTTTACCACCTAGTCAGATGTCAGGGTGTTAGTGACGGTAAGCCTATGCTCGCCTTTTACGAGCTGCCTGGCAATAATATTTTATAGCATCCACGTGTGTTTTAGAAACCACATACTACTTGCACATTAGACCTAAAACCCGGCCACATCACAGCGACACGTCTACACCATTTATGATGTGATGAAGTACACACAAGTGCCAACAGGAGAGACAGATCGCTGTCTTACTCTACAATAACTAATGCATTTCGAAATTTCAAGTAAACATTAAAAAACAGAGTGAAAGTGAAAGAACATAAAATGGCGGAAGTATGTCAAGTTTACGTGACGCAACATTCAGTGAACATGTTTAATGTGTCCCACGCTCTGATCGACATTGAAGTGATCACCGCCGCCGATATCATCGATCTTGTGAACAATAACCACGTCTAACACTTCAACTTTGCAATGTCATTCATTCAATGGATGTGCTAGATCCTATTTACCAGCTGTTATTAGCTTCACTTGCATATAAGGAATATGATGTACTAAATGTAGTTTCACTCATTATAATCAAATAGAGGATTGAACAGCACAAAGCGCACAGAAAACGCACTGCACAAACTTAGCCCAAGTCTTTCTCTTTTTATAATACCGTAATTATATTGTTAGACGTAGTTGGCCGAGCGAAAACCTTAACTAATAATAAAACAGAAAATAATAATTTATATAGCACTCCGCCACTGCTATATTTTATTTTATTTGTAGTTTGCTATCACTTAAAAGATTGTTTGATTACTTAAATTTACTAACTTTAGGGTTAAATTAAAATAATGTTATTAGTGCAGAGATTTTTTTTTCGCGGATTTAATTTCACAGATTTCATTAATAAGGTTTTATTAATCGCAGGGCAACAACATATTTTTCTACACACACATACACACACATCTTCACGCCTCCCAACTGGTAGCTCGTAAGAGATAAGCATAAGTTAAATAGGTAATTAATAACAAGATCCCTAGTGGTAAAGTACACCAACTTGCCCGCTTTGGGATCTATAGCCTTATCTACTCCTGCCGCCACAATGACTTTTAGGATAACCGGTAAACTCTCACAATAGCCCTAACATACCAGTCACAGGACAACGACGCATTTTTATTATTTACGGGTGACGGTTGACTTAAGAGTAAGCTATCGCCAAACAATTGATGCTTATCATCAGTTATTAGGAAAGTTATGTACTTGTTGGCTGACTTCTCACATAAAAAGAATAAAATTTAAATGAGGTACTTACAAGTTACCCTTCAATAGGTTCAGTGTGTAGTCATATGCGGATGAGCGTCCTGGCCCGGTGAGGTAGAGTGCGCAGTCATCGTCCTCGGGTGCTGCTGCTATTGGAGCAAGCGCCGTAGCGCACGCGCAATACACCGCTATCACTAGCGCTCTGAAACAATGAAGTTTTGAATTGAAATCAATTTGAAACAGACGGATAAAACGATAAGCATACATAAAAATTATGGGAATTGAACGTATAGATAACTTCCTACTTTTCACGTCGGTTAAAAATAATGTCATGAATTATATGTGTGTAAAGATGTTTTTACAATACATTTAAATATATCAACATTGCCTACCGCACTGTGTGCAAATATTTACATAAAATAATAAAAAGTATTTTCACGCTCATATCCCCGAAGAGGTAGACAGAGGCACAACCTGCCCTGGTTGCCCACGACTAGCCGAAGACATTAAGTCCCACAATGTGATAAATTGAAAATACACATTTTCTATTAAAAAAATATTCGACCCGGGGATCGAACCCGGGACCTTAGGAAGCTCAAGTCTGATGCCAGACAGTTAGACCAAAGATATGAGTATAAATAATATTTAATTATTAAAAAATACATGATGACTAATCAGAATCAAAACAGAAAAAAACTTGATTAACGTGGATCATATAACTGGTACTTGTGCCAGGTCGACATTTTATAAACTTATTTGAATAGGAGTTTTTTGGAGTTCCACGAAAGTACTACATTTTGTAATAAATAATAACAATATTCGTTTCAAAAGATGTGGCCACACTTGTTTAGGCTACAATAACCTAATTTTGTCACATCATCATGTTAGGTACCTAATAGTATGTATCCTATATAGGTATATGCTATAAAACCCATCACCTATATTTTATACACTCTAATGGCACATGCAAACTTTTACAAGTAATAATGTGATTGGACTTTTTAAATAATCCTCGGCGGCACTTTCCCACTTCTTTAGCAAGAAGCATTGTACCTATCTCGCCCGCTTTTCTCCTATATGTTTTACGTATCCTATCATTTTTCACAGATTTTATTTGTTAAACAATAATAAAATATAGCATATTACTCCTAAATTAATCTGTTATTGAAATCATTTTGATGATTTTATCAATATTTTTAAAGGTCACCCTCACACAACTACTTTTTACTACTTTCTTAATATAAATTAGTAATTTTAGTTATAAAAATTAAGTGTTATTTAATTTCTTTTAAACTTAAGTCATTGCATTTTTTTATATATACGATTTTATTATATTTGTCGGTATTATAATCCACTTATATA
>NJDC01000086.1:231053-241689 GCA_002245475.1 Calephelis virginiensis
TGGTAGGGCTGATCGCACGGGGTGACGTGAAGATCTAGGGCGGTGCAAGGGGAGGGCAAAACCACCGGATTGACATAGGGAATTCCCCCATCCAACGACCTGGCTGTTGTTACAGCCAGCAGATGAAACCAAGGATAAGGGGCTTACGCCCCGGAACCTTTTCCCTGCCCCCCTACGGGGGTAAGGCGACAGATTACGTGAGTTCATTTATTTGTTTTAGTTCGAGAGCAAAAAAATAACTTGAATGTGTACCGGCTGGCGAAACGAAAATCACAGTATGAAATATGGGGATAACATACAATGTTTTATGCCCCCTCTATTTTAAACACGCTTATAATAGCTCGGGCTGTATGTATGTATGTATGTAACGGAATCTTTGAGCTCAAATTTTACCAGTTTTGAGAAGCCTGATAAATTTGAAACTTGGCACACGTATCAAGGGTCGATGACAATACAATAATATGGTACTGTCGAGCTGATCTGATGATGGAGACGGAAGATATGAACTAGAACTTCATGATAGATGATCGTATCATAGCCGTGTTTGAACTTGTTAGAAAGGTCTTGTAATTAACGTTGACCATGATTAGGTTTCAAGGTCTGATGATGAAACCGGAAGATAGGCACTAGCATTCCATGATGGAATATCCTATCATAGCCGAGTTTGGACTAGTTAGAAAGGTCTTGTGGTGAACTTTGACCCCGGTTAATTTTCAAGGTCTGAATATAATGATATGGTACTATCGAGCTGATCTGATGATCTAGCCGGAAGATTTGAGCTGGAACTTTATGTTGGATGATCGTGTCATAGTAATTTCGGTAACGACGGCGAGCTTCTAATACAGCCTATAGGCATCCAATTCCCGGCCAAGTACAGCTACCGACTGACAGGCATAGTACCTATGTGGCGCTAAGTCAAGTAAAATCACTTAGTGGTAAACTTAACAAGCCGTAAATTCATGTTAAGGGCCCAGATCACAAAAATTTTACAACATCGCCAAATAAGTTTTCACTTTAAACTCTAAGTAGTTCGGAACCTATTCGAGGTTATAAATAATATTTATCTAAATACATAAATTATTTGCCAGCAATTTACATAGTTTGTATTTGTAAATGTGACGAATACATAATTATTGTTTTCAAATCTCGATTCAATTATTCATATTTCTTAAGAACACGATAGGGGCTGAGACTTGTTTTCTTCTTCCTAAATTTGGTCTCATTTATTGGCCAATACTACATAATTAACCATCACAGCGAAAGTACCCTGAGACTTGTTTTTACGAAACTCTTGCGTCTTGCAGTTGCAGCAATTCTATTTCTTGAAGTAAAAAAAACAGATCGTTTTCTTTATTTTATTGCTGTTTTGTAATTGAGGTCAGTGATTAATGGTGGATCGAAATGAAGAAACACTTTTTACTGCTATTAAATAAGGATTACTTAAATTTGGAGCGACATAATCATATAGTTAAAATATAATAAATAAAAATATGATAAACCTGTATTAAAAATTGTTGCAATATGACACTCGCATACAAGCTGTCCCGAGAAATTTTGTGCTGTCCATTTAGTGTTATATTTTAACTTTTTAACCAACTTCGATAAAGGATGTGGTTATATGTTCGTCTCCTACACTATTTTATGTTAAACGACTTTCGGTCATTTTTGAACTATCTTAAAAATTATTTTTGGATTTAAAAGAGCGCCCTTCTGAGGTGTTCCTATTGGATCTGATAATGTAAACTCAGCAAAATCGAGGAAAATACTGCGACTGGCTTATTGAAATCGAAATTGCTTTCTTTCAGTTTAACTTATTTAAAATGATAGTAAAAACGTACCCGATAATGATTCCTGTTTTGGTGACAGTGCGCTATGTATAGGCAATATAATAAGCAATCTACTGTTCTGCCTGGCAGCTCGTGAGAGAAGTCATAGGATAAATAGGTTATTATCAACAAGAACATTTGTGGTTGAGTACTTTGCAGCAACTTGCTATGTTCACATCGCCTTATCTATTCTTTCCTCCATAATGAAAGTCATGTTCCAATCTGGAGGGGTATGTATGAATAATCTTTATTATGCACCAAAAAATTACTAAAATACACACTGTTCCTCTTAAAATATAATATTTAACTTAAGGTACACAAAGGTGGTCTTACTGCTTTGAAGCTATCCCTGTTAGACTCATAGGATCATCTATACTAAGGGGTAGAGTCGCCGGTAGATCCCGACCACAAGACATCGACGCATAGTGAACCATGATCACGGTTGTCTTACCATCTGCATCTTAAACCTGAACCTTGTGTTTGTTCGCTGTCTTAACAAATAAGAAAAGACATTTCCTATATAAGCTGAAAACATCATTAACATATGTTGCGTGAATTATCATTAAAAATCCTAACAGAATTCAGACACATTTTGAAATCATAAATATTCTTTTTTTATTAACCTTCGATGAAATCTAGCTGACAACTATCTCCATAATGTTAACTTTCAAATAAAAAAAATCTGCATTTAAATCAGTTTATTTGTTTAGAAGTAGTGATGCTTCAAACACACACGGACAGACTGATACTTTAAATTTATAACACCCCTCTTTTTATCGGAGGTTACAAATAAAAACGCAGAGCCATTTTTCTGTTGTAGTGAAAAGTCCAACATAGTCAAATATATAAATTTGTTGAATTGGTTTTCCGTATTAACAAAACCTCAATACATAATTTTGACATACTTTTTTCCAGTTTATTGTATGCAATGTTGCGAGTTTCTAAATAATTTATAGGTTTTTTTAAAAGTGGAAATGAGAATCACGTAATAACCTATCAAGTTCCACGCGGAACCACTTTGAAGAGTCTATAAATATGTTTGGTTTACTTTAATTATAAATGTATAACTTTGTTCCAATTCAATTCTCTCTTAAGGTCTCCTTTACTCTATATTTGTCTGGATGAGATCACTATGAAACTCTAAGGCCACCTTTGTGTATTTTCATTTTTCTTCTTTACTGTATCGTCTCGGTAGTAGGTGTTAAATACACGAGATCTCGAATTCGAGTTATAGATCGGATAACTCAAAGTGTATGTTTTAATTTTTTAATAGAAATCTATTTCCTCGAAATTGGAATAGTTCGGTTGGCGATAAGTTTGCCACCTATTCCAATGTGAGATTTAGTTCCTTCGGCTAATCGTGGGTGTCCCTGGTTAAACCTTGGCATACCTCTAAAGATGCTTTTTTAAATTTAAATATTGAGTATACGTAATTTTTAGTACGCAATACGAGAGTAGTGGCCAGTACTGTGATGCTGCTCATTAAAGTGTATTTATTCATTCATTAATATTTATAGTATCAAAAAGAGAAATATTTTATGAATTACTACAAGATAATACCAATAAAACTTAATTTGTCGAGATACATTTATTTATTACCTATTTCGATTAAGGCATTTTTGGGACCCAACATTCCGTCATTCAGTCATTTTGATGTCTAGACGGGATGTTTTAAAGCTTTCATACTATTATGATAAACATAAAGAGTCTCCGAAACCGGCGTGTTTATATGAAAAGGGTAACGAATGTGGAGGAAGCCAGGCAGGTCTGTCAGGATCGTGAGATTTGGCACTGAATACTCTTCTGTCAACCCATAAGGGAATTGTCATAAAGATATGTCTTTGTGTGAAAGCTGCAGTTTTTCTTTAATTTTTACAAATGTTGCTCTAAGCAACATCATTTTTACAGTCGAAGAAAATATTTTAATTATTAAGGTATACGATATATACTGGACCTACTTTGATAAAGTAGTATGTTTAGATTTTAGTGATACTTTACTCTAATAATATCACAACAAGATGCCTACGACAGTTTTGTCAAGAACAAAACGCCTAAAAAGAAAACAGTCAAGATTTTATACTACTCAACCCTTTTACTATTTTTTTAGTTCTTCTTCAATACGTTAAGTAAAAGACAGACAAGTATTTAAAAAGAATGTTTGCATTCAAAAAGGCATCAGCACAAGTAAGCTGTCGGTAAGTTATTTTTACTATTTCTGATCGACTCTAAAGAGGAAGAAATGATCGATACGTCTGTATGTTTGTTACGCGAGTAATCCCAAAAACTTATCCAATCATTTTAGATATTTTTAGAAAGGTCATGATAAGGTTTAAGAAAGGTTATATTAACCATTCGATATTAAGCTTTATATTATTTCGCATCCAGAAACAAGCCTTGTTTCCTTTATGATTAATATTTAATACTTAAGAGTTTTACTATACTTAATAATCGGTAAGCCATAATAAGGAAATGACCAAGCAAATAATTCTAATGTCAAAAATAATGCATACGGAACCACTTGAGTTCAAGTGCTCACTAGAATACGTACGCTTTGATTTATGGAACCAGGATACTGGCAGCATTGCTTGCTGCATCTGTTTCCGTTAGGATATGGACTCGGTGTCCTTGCTTTAAATGCCATCAATATTAATCTTTATCCCTTCACTCTTTCGGTGGTAAGTGGCACAAAAACGCTAGCTTAATAAGTACGCTTCTTATAAGCACTAAAATGCAATACAGGTTTCTGCCAAATTAGTAATTTTGAAACAAAGTTGCCAGCAAGATATCGAAATGAATGGCTGTTTAATGTTTTATTTGTTAAAACATATTTAAAAATGAAATAAGCACAAAAATAACAAATAACTAACGAAGCATCCAAATTCTGTACTTCTGTGCTACAATTTTAGACTTTTAAGATATCGAGATACAAAATTGCCTTTGTTTTCTCTAAGGCCTTCTCTATTTCTTTCCTAATTTGTTATTTCATTACATTTTAACAAAAATAGCTACTATAATGTATCCATTCGAATGTTGAGATAAAACATGTTATACTAGCTGTCCCGGCGAACTTCGTTCCATCCGTTCTGTTTGTATTGGAAAACTTAAAATGGTTTTCTAGTTACCTTGCAGTTTTTCCTTTCTTCTTATCTGTGAAACTTTAACAAATAATTCAAAACCAAAATTAGCCAAATTAGTCGAGTGGTACCATACTTTTATCGAGATTTATGAATAGTAATTGATTTTTTTAAATATAAGATTAGTTATATAATAATATCGCCTAATTATAATTATTATCGCCTCTGTGGTCTAGCGGTCCGGGTGTTGGACTTGACTGCATGAGGTCCCGGGTTTGAATCCCGGGTCAGCCAACAAAAAGAAAATTTGATTTTTCCAATTTTCTAATAAAAAAAAGTGTTGGTCGGGATTGGAAATGTGTCCGGTTGGCGATAGGCTTGTCACCTATCACATTGTAGGACTTAGTGTCTTCGGCTAGTCGTGGGTGCCTTGGTTGTGCCTCTGCCTACCTCTTCGGGGATATGGGCGTGAAGATATTTTTTTTTTAAGATTAATTACCAGCTAAGTCGACGACGTTGCTTTATCTTAACTATTTATATTTATTTCCTCGTGTTGGTCCGGGCTCCTTTGTAGAATGGACCATCTGCCTTCCTTGCCAGGCAGCTCGTAAAAGGCGAGCATAGGCTCACCGTCACTAGCATCGTGACATCTGACTAGGTGGTAGAGTTTAGCAGCGACTCGCCCGGATTCGTACCACCGCCTTACCTATTCCTGCCGCCATAACGTCATGACGTGTTCTGGTTCGGAGGGTAAGGTAGCCGGTAAATTTACTTTTGCTCGAGGCCTAACATCCCGGCCTCAGGTTGGCAACGCACTATTACCACCTTTGGTGTCTCTAGGCGACGTGAATTTCTTAACATCAGGAAATCCGTCTGCTTGTTTGCCTTCCAATATCATAAAAAAATGAATATTGAATTAAAATAATCCCTCATTTTTTATAACAGTCTTTTTCTGACATTATTTGTTAACACAACTAAAAAACACAACTTGCTACCTATCACAATGTGATAGGTAGCAAATCTATCGCCAATCGGACACATACCCAACCCCGGGCAACGTTGTGTTTGTTAGGAAATGGAAAAACAAATTCTTTTTATTGTCCGACCCAGAGATCCAACCTGAGACTTCATGAATATACCACAAAAGCGATAAAGCAAAAAGAAGCGTTTTAATAAAAAAAATTACAAATACAACAGTACTTCTTTTTAAGTAGATATCCTTTATTTGATCTAGGATCTTTAAGCATATTCATTGTCAAGCCAAATTTTGTGAAATGGCAATGATATGTCTATTTATATAAAGCTTTTAGATTCATAGCATGGTTCTATTAAATGGTACCAACCATTTAGGTATGAACAATCCAAAATTCAGCTGATCATCAACAGTTTGATAATCAATGAAACAATTATATGATGACATTCAAGTGTTTGATGACATAATAGGCTACCTTTTAATCCCTTAAGAGCCGAGTTCACCAAGAAAATAACCATCGTTTAGTTAATCATTGATTTAACACTGAACAGTTGTTTAAGCCCTTAGCCTTAGCCCTTAGCGTTTTTTTGGTGTTCACAAACAATTTCAACACATCTGTCAACTAAACAAGCGTTTATTAATCTTCACCACATCTTAGCGCCAGATGCGTCAGGACGTATAATACTACTATTTAAGGATGTCACTATTCAGAGTAGAATTCTGTCGGGAATAACATGTTACAGAATTAGAAGTGTAGCATTTTATACAGCAAAATTAAATATTTTTTATGGACTCCAAAACGTCACATAAATCTTCTATTTTTTTATTAGTCGGTTGACAATATTATTTGTTTGTTGTCTAGTATAGGTTAGGTATCTGATTTGTTATTCTTGTACGCATTTGTAATGGTTTGCTGTAAAATTCACCTTGTTTAATTTCATTCGCAATGTAAGATAAAATGACAGGTAACGAAAACTTTATAACAACGAAAAAGCTATCTAAACTAAATCGGTATTAAAATAGGTATTAACAATAAAATTGATCTTATACACAGGTGTAATGAAAGGTAGGTAAATTTATATAATGAAAACAGTAATAAAACTAAATCTGTAAATGTAATATTTTTACAACCCTATATGTAATGTATACTTTAGTCGAGTTGTCTGTTCACTTTCGACACAAAAACTTCTAAAAATATTTTCAGTACCTTTGTTTGTAGTAGCTTATAGCATGGATCAACATTTAGAACACCGCTTACTGCGGAAAAATCTTTTGTTTCCATCACTAAACACGAAAAATCACTTCAACTTGTGTACAAACTCGCGCGCAACAGCTAGTATAAAAAAGAATTGGCTCGTTTACAAATTCCAACAGAAGTAATACCGACATTTGAAAAAATTCGATAGCAGCTGCAAGCAATTTCTAACAGATGACAAGATAACTAATGGTTAAACGACCTCGGCTAGTATATTTAATTTAAACAGTCGTTTAAAACACGTTACCAATGTTTAGTCTATGGTGAACAGTAAATTCAATATTAAACGTCGTTTACGATATAACTGACTGATTAAAATATAACCATCTATTGGTGAAATCCGGTCTAACTATTCAATCGAGAAACAACAGACAAACATTTTAAAATCATTTAGATTATGTGATTTTTAAATATGTGTAACGTACAGAATTCACTCTCCTGTATTTTTGTTATATGTATAGAATATGCGGCGTAGATACTATTGGTATGTAGTACATTCCATATCCCATATTATCACAAAAAATATCACCTAAATCATAATTTGCGTTAGCACAAAGGTAAATCAGTTTATCTGCGTCGGCGCTAAATACTCAAGCTACGTCATTCATTAATTATTGTTACTCACTTTATCCATACTATTACTTTAGCTACGTTAGTAGTTAGTACTACTTTAAAGAACAATTAAATTTAAAAATAGGTAAAGTAAGGAAATACTCAAACTTCAAGCACATGTGCAAATAACAGTGGGTAACTTGAGAGCAAAACTAACAGAATACTACCTAAACAATTTACATATTATTGCGCACGGATTCTAACAGACAGTGGTTGTCAAATAGGTGCTATAAGTTTCTGCAACAATTATGGAACTCTATGGAAATAAAGTCGCAAGCGATTACACGAAAACAGAAAGATACGGCAATTTAACGCTTCTTGGTCACTTGCATAACAAATCATCTTATAATGTAATAACAAATTTGTGAAATAAGGAACGGGCTTGTGCAATCTCTTTTCGCGAATTAATTGTAATTGGTAAATGCGATGTCGGTAGTCTAGTGACTAGGGTTGCCAACCCTACTACAACGTCCGGGAGACTCCGAAAATTATGGTTAATTCACAAGCTACCGGGATGCAATAACATTTGCTATGCTAAAGTAATTTACTATCATAAGCTAACCAAATCGAATCTACCGCCTTTGCCAACAGTTATATTAACAAATTTTTCATTTAAAAATATTTTTTTTTCAAATAAATTATTATAATCTATTTTGTTAATGATAATTGTAACTATTTTATTTTTACATACTTGATTATTATATTTATATTTATTTTTTTCTAAATATAGCTATAATTGTTCTTTTGTACACGATGCCTTCTACTTTATTTTTACAGTTTAATTTTTTTTGGGTTGGCCGGAAGAATTTTTTGTAGTTAGAGATAAGCTCGCCTATTGCGCATTTTTACTTCTCCTATTTTGTAATTCTTTGCTTTTTGTGTGCAATAAATAATGAAATAATAATAATACAACGTTGTTGAAAACCCCAATATCAAATGCTGCTCAAAGCAATGTAAATATAAATTTAAAATTGAAATTAGTATTTACATAAGTTTTATTTTCGAAATTCCATCCCAATCCCCGGTTTGTTAAAATCCTGCCAGGTTTCGAGAGTTGACAACCCTACTAGTGACGGATCTCGAGTTAAACGCAAGGTGGGTCACACACTCGGGGGTTTTTACAAGAAATAACGAAAAACGAATAAGATCTATCTAGACAACTGCCAAGAAGGTCTCGTGACCCAAAATACCACTGGTTTTATATTTATGCATGTCTGTCTCAAAGATATTTTTCGTGTGATATCGAAATAGACATAAATAGAGATCAACTTATGTAATTTGGACTACTTATGAATAAACATACTAGAGCAATATTATTGAATATGCATACGGAATATCCACGATTCGATTATGTTATAACTGTAGTGAGTTATGTCTTACTTAAATTTTATAAGCAATTAAAAGTAAATTCGTTGGGGATGAAACCTTAATTTTCTCTAAAGTTGGTTAAGAAAGAAGTAAAACTAAAATATCTTTACGCCCATATCCCCGAAGAAATTGGCAGAGGCACAACCAGGGCATCCAGTCAGCCAGTCAATAAGTCTCACAGTGGGATAGGTGGCATTGGCAAACCGGGCACACATTTAATCCCGAGCAAAATTTTTTTATTAGAAAATTGGTAAAAACCTATTTTATTTTTGTAGCCCGACCCGAGAATCGAACCCGGGACCTCATGAAGTCAAGTCCAACACCTGAACCGCTAAACCATAGATGCGATAAGCTGGTTAGGAAATATTTACATCTGCCAGCCGATTCGGCAAACTGTGTTCCACCTGATAATTAATAAATAAAGGTAATGTACCTACTGGTTTTGAATTTTTTAAAGAAAATAATTAAATTATCCCCGTGTTGGTCCGGGCTCCTTTGTAGAATAGACCATCTGCCTTCCTTGCCAGGCAGCTCGTAAAAGGCGAGCATAGGCTTACCATCACTAACACCGTGACATCCGACTAGGTGGTAGAGTTTGGCAGCAACTCGCTCGGATTGGTACCACCGCCTTACCTATTCCTGCCGACGTAACGTCATGACGTGTTCCGGTTCGGAGGGTAAGGTAGCCGGTAAACTTACTTTTGCTCGAGGCCTAACATCCCAACCTCAGGTTGGCAACGCACCATTACCAACTTTGGTGTCTCTAGGCAGCGGGAATTTCTTATCATCAGGAAATCTGTCTGTTTGTTTGCCTTCCTATAACATAAAAAAAACTAAAAACAAACGTGGAGCCGTTTTCGAATTTTGTTGTTAAAACATATTTGGCGATTCATTTTTGTTTTGTAGATAATTAAGACCCATATAATCACCATTTCAATTATTATCCCTCTTTTAGTGCCTTTTATCTTAGTAAACTTAGTAGAAGGTGCTTGCGCCTAAAATGGTCCAGCTCTTAAGATGGCCTATTTCAATGTATTTTATTTTTAAAGTTTAGAAGAGTTAAAAATACTTTCAATGGAACACGACTCTTACAAACTTTAAAAATATAAAATATTGAAAATTAGACTAGCGCCTCTGTGGTCTAGCGGTTCAGTTGTTGGACTTGACTGCATGAGGTCCCGTGTTCGAATCCCGGGTCGGGCAACAAAAAAGGAAATTGGGTTTTTCCAATTTTCTAATAAAAAAAAACGTTGCTCGGGATTGGATATGTGCCCGGTTGGCGATAGGCTTGCCAGCTATCACATTGTAGGACTTAGTATCTTCGGCTAGTCGTGGTAGCCTTGGTTGTACCTCTGCCTACCGCTTCGGGGATATGGGCGTGAAGATACTTTTTTTTGAAAATTGGCCGTCTTAAGAACTGGGGTATCTTAGGCGCACGTACCTCAGCATTTTCACAGTTACTTTAAAACATTGTGCTGTAATAGATAGTAACAAAATACTTAGCGCATTAACCTTAACCGTTTTTTTA